>OOFE01028731.1:0-10111 GCA_900323365.1 Monocentris japonica
GCTCCCGACACACAGTTCTTGTGCTGATGTTGCTTCCAGAGTCAGTTTGGAACTCTGTAGTGAGTGCTGCAACAGATGATTGGCGATTTTTATGCGCTACGCACTTCAGCACTCGTTGGCCCCGCTCTGTGAGATTGCGTGGTCTACCACCTCGTGGCTGAGCTGTTGTTGCTCCTCGGCGCTTCCACTTCACAATAATAGCACCTACAGTTGACCGGGGCACATCTAGTATGGCAGACATTTCACAAACTGACTTGTGGCAAAGGTGGCATCCTATGACAGTGCCATGTTTAAAGTCAATGAGCTCTTTACGACCCATTCTAAATGTTTGTCTATGGAGATTTCATGGCTATGTGCTGGATTTTATGCGCCTGTTAGTAATGGGTGTGGCTGAAACACCTGAACTCAATAATTAGTAGGGGTGTCCACTGACTTTTGGCCGTATAGTGTATAAGGCATACAGAAAAGTAAAAGAAAAGTCTTCAAACTTGACACAAATCCTTTAATTCTGTTGAAAGCAACACATTTCAGGTGTAGGAATAGCCTTCATAGAGGTCCCTCTACCAAAATAAAACTAAGAATTAATTTATCCGCATTAAAGGATCTTTTGTTGTTTATTATACAAGTTTTGAGTTTGCTAAATGATTCACTGACTTACGTTGCAACAAAGTGTGTTTCGCTCTTTACAAGTGAAGCATACACGGATCAGTTGAGACTCATTGAGTTTGGGAATATGTACTGGAAGTGAAATGATTAAAATCTGGTATAAGCACTTTTGACAATAACTCACTGCGTCATAATCCCAATTTTATTGAGTTTCTTGGGGCCTGATAAGCTGGCATCACGCTGCGCTGAAAGTACACGGCATATTTTCGAGCAGCGGCTCTGACTGGGGCAAGGCTATAACTGTCACACCCATACCTCTTCATCTACAGGTAGATAAGGTTAATACACTGTCTAATGGGCTGGGGAACTGATGAACCATTTGATGTTAAAGGGTAATTGACTAGCCCTGAGTAGTGGTGTGTGTGTGTGCATGTGTCAGAGAGGGATAAGGATGTGTGTGTGTGGCGGAGGGAGTCTCACTCCCTGAACCGTGGATGCGTCAACATACTGTCAGAAAAGATTATGGACATCATTCAAATATTCCCACTGTGACCTTCAAATAATCCCACCCACGGCTGAACTGACTCATCGCGACCTACCGAACCTGTGTGGTCAGTTCGCAGTTCACCAGGTCTTCTACAATGACAACTTCAAATCTTTTACTATGCAAGACTCAGAATCTGTGAATAGTCAGAGAATAGGAAACGTGTATGTGACCGCTGTATAAAGCTGTGCTTGATTATCCTGCTGGTTGTTGACAGTGTCCCTTAATATACAATATCTTGACTCAAGAATGAATCACTTCTGGAGCCGTGACAGCACATGTACCTTTGTTCACCACACCGAGCGCGGACATAGAATCAAAAGTTCCCATTGACTTAACCGCCTACTCAGCTGGTGTTTTGTTGCAACAAGTTGTGTCACTCCACTGTTGTTACTGTGACATTAAGCAGACAGCAGATTTACGTTAGTCCTCAGGGCAGTGAGGGCACCGGGAGAACAGTTGTCATGGAAACGGACCCCCGCATGGCTGTCAGAATCATTTAATTATTCAGGACCACCATCACTGTGCATCAGGAGGACCTCCACTGGAACCGCTGCAACGATTGAATTAGATAGAGATTACACTGTGTGGTGAGTGAATCCAGATAAACTCACCTTGAAGATATTGAGCTGATGTGTGTTGAGCCATAAAGCTCTTGGTTGCACGAGGCAAACAACTAAGACTAATACAAGTAAAATTCACTTTCTGTGCACACAAACACTAATCCACTAATCTAAGGCAGGCATGCATCATTGGAATAAACATAGTAGTAATTCCCTCTAATATGCCTCATTTTCTGTGTTCATTACTACAGGGCCTCTGTT
The DNA here is from genome assembly GCA_900323365.1 of Monocentris japonica. Taxonomy (NCBI): domain Eukaryota; kingdom Metazoa; phylum Chordata; class Actinopteri; order Trachichthyiformes; family Monocentridae; genus Monocentris; species Monocentris japonica. The sequence continues at coordinate 1,975 of OOFE01028731.1, forward strand.
GAACATGGATTTGCCTTGGCGTCAGTAAAAATCTGTGATGGTAGATGTGATAGTAGGTGTGGGCAAGGTGCAACACTTTGCCAATGCCTCCTCTCAGTAATTTTCCATGTTTTGTCTCCAGTTTCTTTTTTCTTCTATTTTTTCTTTGTGGTGTCTCTCTGCTCTTTTTTTGTCCAACTTTCCAGTCAGAAAGGTCAGAAAGAAGGGGAAAAGAATCACAGTTGGCCATTAGTGTTAAAAAATCTAAAAAAAATCTAAAAAAGAAAAGATACAGTAGCTATTGAAGTGCCACAACAGTGGATAGTGTGTACCCTTCTTTAAAACCAATATATACTGTGCATGTCGCTAAGGGCTCCCGCCCACACTCCAGCGCACACGTGTCATATTTTTAGCCTTCACATTTCTCTAATTGTATTTACCATAGTTCAGCCTGTGTATTACGTAACTGAAACTCAACCAGAAAGAACTTTCACGTGACACTGAAACAGAATACTCAAAGGCTATTCAATAAAAGATACAAATGTCAGCCCATATAAATGCTTTTGAAAATATATTGTAGGCTTGGCAGATCTCAAGAGGGGCCGACCAGAAATACAGTATTCTGCAGACAGAATCAGTGGGAGACAATGAAAAAGAAGCCGTGTAATCTCAGCATTGGTTTCCCCTTATGGCAGATGCCCGGGTGACAGAAGAAGCTGCTGTCCTCATCTACAGGGTTTTGCTGGTAAGTCGTGTCACACCAATCTGTCAACTCCCATTTCCAGAATGGTGCGAAGTGGGTGGGAGCACTCTGTCTTCATGGTGAAAGGGAGACATTTAGTGAAAGGAAAATTCACCTATTTAGCAGATGCACAATCTGAGCCATGTGGTAGACTGTAGTGTGTAATGGCTGAAGCATATGTTTTTGACAATGACGCTTTTTACATTATTTCCATGGCCTCACGGACATGCACACCACACACCACACACACACACACGATGGTATATCAGCAGCAGTCGCCGGCCTTGTGTCCGCTTCCTGCCCATGCCATATTTTACGAGGCAGGTCCCTGATTCTACAAACCTTTATGTGTCTGTTTACCTGTAGTGTGTGCATCTTCCTGTGTAACGGTTTGTTTTTCGCCTAGACTGCCGACTTTTGAGATGAATTGGTTAATAAAAATCAACTCTTCTCATATTTAATTTCTTCCTGAAAGCTTTTTCCTGTAGTACTGTAACTTTAGCAATGTCCCTCATCCATAATTAACCTGTAGTGAATACCACCCCTCCTCCCCGCTTTTTAGTAAATGCCATCTTTATATCTTTGACTGAAGATGTTATCGTCATCTCTAGAGGCTCATTAAAACTGCTCAGTAAGTCTGGCCACTTACCATGTTAGCTACTGATATGATGTAATGAACATGAACACTTGTTTTAAGGTTACAGCCTGGTGGGGATGTTGTCAGTATACCGGCTGGTTTGGCTGTGAAAACAATGTTTATTGAATTACTCTTCAGAGATTACACAACACAGACTCTTCCCCAGTTGAAATCCCACCACTCTCTCTCCCTTTAATCATTCATTTTCTAACACATTTCATATCAGCATTTGGGACATGAAAATGAGATTTGTGCTCCGACGATTTTCACAGTTGAAGGCAGGACTCCCTGAAAAATACTAGGCTGCCCCCAAGTGATGTGGTTGTATTACTGAAGCAAAAGGCAAACATACTTACAGATCATTTCAGCCATTAATCAAACAGCTTTTTCTTCATCCTCTTCCAGCTACTGACATCCACTTACAAGCTCTTGCTGTAATCCATAACACACATGCTACTGTAATGCCAACAATCTAATGTAGTAACGAGACGCAAATCAAGAAATATGGTTTTATCACAAAGCATAAATGTTTATTGACATGGCAATTTCATAAGAAACAATGCAATGAGTTTCTTTTCTGAAAGAACTGACTTAAATTCTTGCAAGTAACTCATCACTCACATTTGACTACAAAAAGACTCTCTCACAAACTGTAAATACACACGCTATCAACAAACAACCGGTTTGACATTCCATTTACATTTTGAGTTATGACATCAAATAACATCGTATTTACAAAGCTCAAAGCTTCTGATTAAAAAGATCAAGAACTCTTTGGTTGTGCATCTTGAAAGCATCGAATGAACGAAAGGCAATTTAGGGAAACCGTTTTCTTGTTCTTTTTAACAACAGTAGAGTGGTTTAAAGGCATCAAGGTATTTGTCCTCCAGAGGATCTTACTCTCTCTCACAGTCAATCATGTACTCATACATGCACACACATGCACACGCACACGCACACGCACACACACACACACACACACACACACACACACACTTATCATTCATCAGTGGGGGAGCCCTGCTCACATCCAATCACCTTTTCAAAAAGTTTATATAAGTCTCAATATAAAGCCTTCAGTCCTAGAGCTGGTATATGACCTGGTGTATGGTATACGGTGTTTCCTGCTCACTACTGTAAAATCAGGGCGCCACCTCCAAAAAAGCACCCTGTATTGTATCTCAACACTTTGGCATCGATGCACACCAAAAGATCATAAATGAGGCAGACGAAAGGTAAAACAAACATTCAATTCAGAAGGAAAAAAAGAAGAAAAAAAACATATCTGTTCTGCACGTGTGGCTAACAATGGGGACACCGTCATTGCAAAGAGATAAATATAAATACGTGACAAAAGATCCAGTAACTCCTTGTAGGAATCCATAAAAGGTGCTTAAGTCTTTTGTTGCACAGCTGCACGATGATTAGAGGAGGTTTTCCAGTTTAAGATTCAGTTCTACAGACATCAAATAAAACACCAAGGGATGAGGGACAGTTACAATATGGGAAAGAGTGTAATGGACTACATAGTGTTTCCAGATGTGATGTCATCTCTTCAATGGTATTTCTGGGTACTGGAAAGCTATACAAAGCAGGTCGGGCCAAGATAGACACATATCTTTGAACTTCAAGTCACTGCAAAACTACTGTATGTCTTGTATAATCATTTAAAGCTTAACATGAATATGGCTTATGAGTTAGTTATTGAAATGTACAGTGCTGTGAAAAACCTCATCCCTTGAAAAGATTGGTTGTTTTTGTCATACCGAGATATCTTCATTTCAACAATACTAATAGAGGTAACTGAATTCACTATGTTACAGTGAAACATAACACTTTGCAATCATGCAATTAAAACAAACAGAAATGCAATTTCCTTGGGTAGAAAAGGCTAGTACACCTCCACCTTTATCAGGTGCAAATGATGAGAAGATCATTAGAGAATAACTTGGAGGGTCCTGCCTTATGTAAAGATCAGGAACTTGGTCTGGTTTGGTCTTAACCATACAGGTGTGTGTTAACACATCGTGCCAAGATCAAAAGAGCTCTCTGAGGCTCTCAGAAGAAAGCCTGTTGATGCCCAAGAGTCTGAGAGGGGTTACAAAGGCATTTCAAAGCACTTTAAAGTCAATCATTACACTGTTCGAAACACAATCTACAAATGGAGAAAATACCCAGACCACTGGCAGTCTGTCTAGCACAAGCCATCCCACCAAATTCAGTCCAAGAGCTGACCAAAGGATGCTTTAAGGAGTCTTTGAGAATCCCAGAGTAACATTTGAAAAGACTTTGGCCTACATGAGAGGTCAGGAAGGAAGAGGCCTCTCACATACTCTCACAAAAGAATATAAATGCACAACTGAATACAACGCCTGGGTGGAGAACAAGACTAATGTGAAAATGTGCTCTGGGCAAGTGAGTCAAAGGTAGAGTTGTTTGGCCACAATGCAAGATGGCATGTTTGCTTTAAACCCAATGTGGCCTTTGAACAGAAGAACGCTATACCAGCTGCAAAGGATGGTGGGGGGCATTACGGTTTGGGGCTGCTAAGCTGCCTCAGGCCAGCCTGTCATCATATAGTCAACAATGAATTCTACATCTACCAGAGAATACTTGAGGAGAATATGAGCTCATCTGTCAGAGAGCTGAAGCTCAACTGGAAATGGATCTTCCAACAGGACAATGAGCCAAAACACCTGAGCAAAACAACAACTGCATGGCTCCGGAAGAAGAAGCGGAGGATGGAATGGCAAGAAAGTCAAAGTCCAGATCTTAATGCTGTAGAAAGGTGGGTTGTATATGCAAAAAGCCTTCACACAGCTTCAAACATCACACAGCTGAAGGATTTCAGTGAAGTGTGGGCAAATATTCCTTCCAGTTTATGTAAGAGACTGCGAGACAACTGCAAGAAATGCCTCCGTGAAGTTATTTCCACCAAAGCACCAGCTACTGAAGCTAGGGGTGGACTTATAAATTGTATTTCTGTTGATTTTTGTTGACTGCATGATTGAAACTATATTTGTCAATGATATTTGTTGAATTAGATTTCCCAGGGGGTGTACTTGGCTTTTCACAGCACTGTAGGTGTTTTAGAATAAATAGTCTTGACAGCTAACACACTAACTCACTGGCCCTGTTTTGTTACACTCGCCATGTGTTCATTTTTGTCATTTTCAAATATTTATTTTCCTAATTTCCTTTTGACCTGGCCATATCTAATCCATCCTTATTCATTTTCAGTTCCAATCAAACATGATTTCATTCAATTCATTTTTACAAAGTCCTTCTGACCCGGGTGTATCTAATGCATTCTGTTCCATTCTCAGCTTTCATCTACTACATAATAAATAGTAAGCTGAGTACGGTAGATGTAAAGGTTGCTTTGTTTTTTTTTGTTTCTTTGTTGACTATGATAAATGTGCTTCAGTTATTGCAATGCTCCATTTGTTCACTTTGGCTGATAAGGCAAGTTGTGTGTTCAGAAGGAAAGTGCATTGACTCAATGGTCCTCCCCAAGGCATACTTACACATACGCACACACACACAAAATCACAAATATTACTCACCCCACTCATAATAAAATACCCCCTCTCCACTTCAAATTGGTAAACATCTTTGCCATTGTTAATAAATTAAAAGTTCAGCAGTTCACATTCATCAGCTGGTTGTGTGTGTTTGTGTATCTGTGTGCAAGTGTGTTTTGGGTAGTTAAGTTGTGTAGTTCACATTGGTCACTGTAGTCCCGTGGCTGTTTTGAGCAGCTCCAGGTCTTTGCGTATTTGAGCTCCAGGTGGCGGGCAGCCATAAGCCTCCAAACCCAGGGGTAAGTAACGCTCCTGCAGTCCCAGGACCTCATCCCCCTGCCCAGCTTGGAGAAAGACCCATGGAGGGGGTGAGGAACCACCCCGGAACCCCCAGAGTGCCAGACTCTCTAAGGTGAGAGAGGGAGCGAAAAGTGCATGAATAAGAGAGAGGGAATTTGCCCTAACCTACAGTAACTTCAACACAGAGAGAGAGGGAAAAGTTTGAGCATGATACTAACCTTTTTTGTGCAGGTCAGCAGCCTTAGGTATTCCAAGGGGGACCAGATGTGGTGCTACACCCACCAGGCCGTCTGGCTGACCTCGTGTTGCCATGAGCACTATTGATCTAGTCAGGGGACGAATTCAATAAATTAAGAAACAATGCACATAACTATCCTGTGATCCTGTACAGACACTAAATCCCCATAAGCAGAGTTGATGAAAAACTAAATAAAGTTTGTTTGATTTGTAAATGAGCAGTATCTTCCTCTCTTCTCACCTCTTTGGTATTCCAGTTTTCAGATACTGTTCCATCTTGGAGTCCATCTTGGCAAAGGTGGTTTTCTTGGTGACTTTCCCAGAGCAGGCGTCCACAGAGACCAGGAAATACCCCGGCTGGAAGAAGGGCATGGTCACCTCATTCACCTGGCAGTTGTCATGGAAACACAAAACACAGACAGACAGGTGAAAGCACGTAATGCATTCGTCCTAAAGATATTAGGCTTAATGCAAACCATCAGCATTTTGCATTGACAGCTGTTTGAGAGTAAAACACAGTTTATACCAAGACTGTGTGTTTAGGAGTTGCTTTTTTACACTCACAGTGATAAAGGAGCTGTTGTCTCCACTCTGCTGTTCCTTGGTGCTGAGGGACTTGATTTGTGTCTGGAGGTAGGAGGTCCATGGCTCACTGGAGAAAACCAGCTGAGACACAAACACACAGGTTGACAAAAACACCACCTCAACACCATTTTACAAGTAGCCAGTGTTCACTGATCGACAGCGGTGGTTTTCCTCACGCTGCATTATAAACTGAACAAAGTAAATAACACGCTAAGTTTAATGTGACGATACACAAACCTGTTTAGCACCGCAGCCTTTGCAGAGCTGTGTGTTGAGAGCTGGCATAGGGACCACCGCTGACGGGGTCTTGGTGTACTTGGGGTAGGCCTTGGCTGTACAGTTGCAGGTCTGTCTGGAGGACGTGGTGGCCGTAACCTTCACTCTCTCACAGCCTTTCACTGAACAGTAGCTGTGGCCGTCACGTCCATGCCTGGCCCGAAGGAAGAGCCATAACAAGCTGGATGTGATGGAGACACACGGGAAGGTCAGGAGGGAGGGAGAGAAACATGGCAGGGTTCAACAAACAGAAGAAAAGGGGGTAGCATCAGGGTGACAAAAAGGAGCTTTATACCCCTTTCACACTGGATTAGTGATCCGGGAAATACACAGCTCGGCCGTCAGTGTGAAAGGATCAACCCGGGGAAGTCAACCCTGCAAAACAACCCTGGTCAAGATCAGTTTATCATGCTGTCCACCATATGAACACAGAAACACAGCTGCTTTTGTCAGCATACTGTAATATTCCCAGGCCTTGTGTGTGAAAGGGAAAGGGACAGACACACAAAAGGATGGGACACAGGGAAAGAAAAGGAGACTGGACTAGAGGCGAGTCAGATAAGTGGATTACAGTTTCTTGTCTTTTCTCACCCGACAGTGCGGTCGAAGAAGTACTTCCTGTCCATTGGCCTCTTCTCCAGCTCCGCCAGGGACGCCACAGTACCGTAGTCTGTGATGTCATCGAAGCTGTTGCTCTGCCGATCGTTGATGTCGGCCATGATCTGAAACGTGGTGTCTGATGGGTAACAGAGTCCAACCAGCACCCAGTCACCTCTGAGAGAGAGAGAGAGAGGTAGAGAGAGAGGGAAAGAGGGAGAGCGGTAAGCCACTAAGGTGTGCCCATTTTAAATTGACAAGCAACTATTTTCATTTGCCGTGAGACTACCTTAGAGCGTGAAATAGAGGCTGAATGCAAGTATAACATGCCAGATGCTTAAGGCAACAGTGCATGTACAAAGCACACACACACATTCCTCCTCGTTTGTTAGTTGTTGTTTTTCAGCTCCAGTTCTAACAGCCCTACAATGTATAAAAAAAATGTATCAAATTCCCTGACTTTCTCTGTCTGGAATACACCTCTCTAAATTCCATGATATTCTAGGAATTCTATGGCTAGCGGGAACCCTGATCACACTTCATGCACTATCTTTTCCATCTACTCACTTGTTGAAGTTGATGAGGGAGAGGACGACCTCTCTGGGTGCTGGTCCGCTCCAGTGCAGTGTGTAGCTCTTGCTCATCATCATGATAGGCTGATAGTGCTGCGACAGCGCCCCCTGGCTGTTAATACCTCTCAGCACCAGAGGTGCATCAGGGTATTCATCTCTATTAATGGACAGACTGAGGCTGGGACCTCCCTGGGTCTGGATGTACACCTAGAGGAGGGTGAGGCAAGGATGTCAGGAGTAGGAGGTGCATGAGAAAGGGAACGTGTTAGTAGACAAGGAAATGGTGGACGAGAATGAGATGAGGGGAAGGGGTGTGCATTAAGAAAGGAACATGGGGAGGACGACAAGAAAGAAGTGTAGAGCAATGCAAGATTACAGTGGTTAAATAATGAAATTGTAGAAAAAATAGAAAAAGAAAATCTCAAGTTTCACCAAGTTAACTTTAAGACCTTTTCAATGCCATTCATGATGAATAGAATGAAATACCAGTCCAATTTCATAATTGGAAAAGTATGACAATGAAATAGACTGTGAACCCTGCATTGTAGCAGGTAGTGAATCATTATTATTATTATTATTATTTTCAATTGCCAAAGCCAGAAGTAGGACTTTCTTGAAGGATAAAGAATATAGGTGTAGGTGACTGTTCTGATTTCTAAAAAAAAAAAAAAAAAAAACAGTGCACCAA
>OOFE01028733.1:8296-19839 GCA_900323365.1 Monocentris japonica
TTAATTTGTGCTCTCTCCATTTTCTCCCATTTGTGCTTTCCCATTAAGAGTATGTGTCACTTTAATCAAATGGTGGATGTTTCAATTGGGAACAAAAGTCTTTGAACATAATTTATTATTATTTGTAGTAGTAGTAGTAGTAGTAGTAGTAGTAGTAGTAGTATTATTAGTAGTCGTAGTATTAGTATTAGTATTATTATTATTATTATTATTAGTAGTAGTAGTAGTAGTGGTAGTAGTAGTATTAGTATTAGTAGTATTAGTATTAGTAGTCATAGTATTAGTATTAGTAGTAGTATTAGTAGTAGTAGTATTAGTATTAGTAGTATTAGTAGTAGTAGTAGTAGTAGTATTAGTATTATTATTATTATTATTAGTAGTAGTAGTAGTAGTAGTAGTAGTATTAGTATTAGTAGTAGTAGTAGTAGTAGTAGTATTAGTAGTATTAGTAGTAGTAGTAGTAGGAGTAGTAGTAGTATATAATTGTACAGTGCTTACAAAGGGCTGCAGTCAGCTATGGTAAAAGGAAACCTTGCACTGCTGACCCTGTTAAGGAGTTTCTATATTAATTTATCTGTTTTATTGCCTGCTTCCTGTTGTTCAGGTGGTTCTTTAAGGGTGTGAGCAGGAAGGATGCTGAGAGGCAGCTGCTGGCCTCAGGGAACAAAATGGGCTCCTTCATGATCCGAGACAGCGAGACCACCAAGGGTGAGCGACACGCATTCAAAACAGATTATTAATCCATCTCAACTGGGAAAAGAGAGTCAGGAGGGAAGAAGTGTATGTTTACACATGGAATAGTGTAAAACATATTGCATACTGAAATAGCAGTAATGCATTAACAATATTATGTTTCTTTAGACCAAGCATCTCTTTCGTAGTGCTATAGAAGTTTTTCATCTTGTGCACCATTGTGGTATGCTGATAATAACCAAAGTCTCTCCCACCACAGGCAGCTACTCTCTGTCCGTCAGGGACAGCGATTCCCATTCCGGTGACACAGTCAAGCATTATAAGATTCGTACGCTGGACAACGGTGGATTCTACATCTCCCCTCGCATCACCTTCAACACCCTCCAGGACCTCGTCAGCCATTACAAGAGTGAGTTGGCTGTCTAGCGGCTGTCATTTCAGCTGACTCAGTTGTTGTGTAGCTCAAAGTAGCATTCAGGCTGTTTCCCCAATTTGTCGCTGTAGCAGTTCAGTAGAATTTCAGTGGAAGTTCAGTGGACTTTACCTCCTGATAGCTGTGTGCTTTTGTTTGCACCATTTACTTAGTCTCAAGAAAGAGTGGAACACCCATCTACAATAGCGACTGAATAATACGTCTGGACCAGCTGGAACAACGCTTAGATCAGTGTATTAGGAGGTAAAGGTGTTAGGCAACTGCTTAGGAAAGAATGGTGAAGAGACAATCTCACCACAGTCTGTTGCGCCACGAAACTTTCTTGCTTATACTGGGCAACAGCGCTGTCTGCTGGCCTTATGGAATACAGCACTTTCCACTCGAGAAAGATGATGGCCACAAATAAAACAGAGACTTGATGCGCTGACATCTTAGACCTTAACATATAATAAAGCCTAGTAATTAATGAAACATGTTTGACCACTTATTCCAGAGCAGGGTGATGGCCTCTGCCAGAACCTGACAAACCCGTGCCTGAGCCCCAAACCCCAAAAGCCGTGGGAGAAAGACGCCTGGGAAATCCCGAGACAGTCACTGAAACTGGAGAAGAGGCTGGGTGCCGGCCAGTTTGGAGAGGTCTGGATGGGTGAGTCGAATGCCAATCAAGTTTGCATCTAAACATTGTTGGAGATGGTGGGTTAAAGTAGAAGCTACGAGTATTGAGGATCTGACTCAAACATGTAAGAGTGAAAATCCTGTGATTTGACTCTGTTGAAAAGGGAATCATGTTAAAGATTCTTCCAATGGTTGCTGAGGAACCACATGATTTACAATAGGAGTAATGGAGTTGCTTGTTGTGCAATTGCATGGCAACTAATTATTGTTCTGTTTCCAGCTACGTACAATAAGCACACCAAGGTAGCGGTGAAAACCATGAAGCCTGGCAGTATGTCAGTGGAAGCCTTCCTGGCCGAGGCCAACCTGATGAAGACTCTGCAGCACGACAAGCTGGTCCGACTCAACGCGGTGGTCACCGAGGAGCCTATCTATATTATCACTGAGTACATGGAGAAAGGTCTGTGTGTGTGTGTGTGTGTGTGTGTGTGTGTACTAGGGTTTGACTGAAATGGGTTTTTGAAGGCCGATTTATCAATCTTTTTAGACTGAAGCTGCCGACAGCCAATATTTTGTACAGATATTCATTGTCTTTAGATGTGAACATTTCAATGCCTAAGTATTCAGTGTTTCCCCCAGGAGTTTATTCTTAGCATGGAAGGAAAGCCTCTGAAACAGCATTTAGGCCATGGGACACTGAAACTCTCCGCAGCACACATTCAGTAGATGGAGAAACTCTGGGATACATTTGGCCTTTAAATAAAGAATTCATTTACAAAAACTTAATTGAAGGATTACTTGAATGAATTAAATGTGCAAAGAAAATACAGATTGGCAGGTTTTACAAACTGCTTTTATGTAGCTGCGGTCAGGGAGGAACCTCCACACACACAAGGCGTGCACATTTGCACAGTTATGCATGGCTTGGCACATGGTGTTGAGTTACACACGTAGCATACATAGCACTATAATGAATTGATATAAAAAAAAAGAATTCATACACTATAATGTGTATTTTATAATGTGTTTGTGTGTGCTTACAGGTAGCTTACTGGACTTCTTGAAGAGCGACGAGGGCAACCGCGTCCAGCTTCCCAAGCTCATCGACTTCTCTGCCCAGGTGAGCTTCAGCCAGTCGCATTTGCCGTCATGTCCTCAGCTTGCTATTTCCACATCATCATCATGGCCAGTTACCAGTGTCTCCCATTTGGCTGCTGTGTGTGTGTGTTTTAATGTCAGTGAATCCTTTCTTCCCCCTCCAGTACATGTTTTCCCTACGGTGGGCCACATTTCACTATTCAAATCGCTTCTCGAGTTCAGCGACCTGATGTTCACAGGGAGCGTGTTCGTACGCAAGTGGATTCTATTATTGAGTGGCTGCTTTAGTTCATCTTAAGTGATCCTCATACATTCCATACCAATGGTGCATCTTCATTCTTGCATCTCTGGCTGTCTAGATCAACAGGCAAACAGGAACTCAACTCTTTGTGTTTGTGCCTGGAACGTGGTTCGGAGGCAATTGGCGTACAAATAGGAGTGAACTAAGAGGCTATAGTTATTGTCAGTGAAATGGTCAAACTGAATCTCGGGTGAAGAATTGCTGAACAAAAGAGGGAGCGTTCAAAAATAACAGAAAGGGAAGGGAAGAGGAAGAAGAAGGTTAGATCTGCCTGTTCTGATTCAAATCTACCATGACAGATTTTGCTATGTTAGATTATTCAGCAGATAGGTGGACAGATTGGGTTTATCTCGTGTTAACACAAGTGCTTGTGTTTGTGTGTGTGTGTGTGTGTGTGTGTGTGAGTGGGAGAGAGACAGAGAGAGAGAGGTGATATCTACAGATTTAAACCTGACTCACCCAGGTGGTCTTCATATCAAATAACCACTGCTTGCTCATGAATTTTGTATGTCTGTGATCATTCAATGTTATTATTAGTGCCAGCAGTGTGTATTGTTTATCCAGCATTTCCCTGATGGTCACAACATGTCAACAAGCTTCATTAGAAACTGAGGACCATGACACAAAATGGCACGTGAAGATACAGATAACTAACTGGACATAGAAAAGTATTTTTGTTGTTTTTTTTAAAGAAGAAAATGCAGTCAGCAGAGGAGCATCCTATTTTGTGGCAGACTGTTATTGTCGGGAGCTACATTTCCATTGAGGATTTCTTGTCTCCAGATTGCAGAGGGCATGGCTTACATTGAGCAAAGGAACTACATCCACAGAGACCTGCGAGCTGCCAACATCCTGGTCAACAAGGCCTTAGTGTGCAAAATCGCTGACTTTGGCCTCGCTCGTATCATCGAGGACAATGAGTACACAGCCAGGGAAGGTGAGACACTGTAGACTGAGACACAACGGCCATTCAGGTCCTTGCTGGGTTCAGCTGACTCACTAGTGATGAGCAACACAGTCGGGTGTTGATGCTATGTTTTTCATTTTCCCCCATAAACAGGAGCCAAGTTCCCCATCAAGTGGACCGCCCCTGAGGCCATCAACTACGGCTCTTTCACCATCAAGTCAGACGTCTGGTCCTTTGGCATCTTGCTGACTGAGATTATCAGTTATGGACGCACACCATACCCAGGTAAGAGATCCACCCAATTCAATATCTGTCCAGAATTTACACCGTAAGTTGCGTGAGTCTTGTTCTGAAGGAAAATGTACTCGCAACAGTGTAGTCGTTGCACAAAATTGTTTTCAAATAAATTATATTCTCAAAATCACAATGATTGGGATTCAGTTGACATAGAAAACCATTGAGTTGACATCCTATTTATGTGCATAGATACGACAACAAAATAATCAAGTTTCCGTTCACAACAAGGGGGCCAGAGACCAGTACTGGGACCAGAATTCATTTTGGACTTTGGTCCCACTGGTCCTACTGGTCCCTGCAACACGGGTCCCATGCCAGCCCGTATGTTCATATGTTATTTAGCATTTAGTATAAGAGGTCGTGGCTCAACAGCTTCTTTACACAGTTATGTCTTCTTGTCTCCAGGGATGACCAACCCAGAAGTGATCCGTTCCCTGGAGAAGGGCTACCGAATGCAGCGGCTGGACAGCTGTCCCAAGGAACTCTATGAAATCATGCTGGAGTGCTGGAAGAACAAGCCTGAGGACCGGCCCACCTTTGAGTACCTGCAGAGTGTCCTAGAGGACTTCTACACCGCTACAGAGAGCCAGTACCAGCAGCAGCCATGAGACTTCAATACTTACATCTAGACACATTTTCTGTTATAATACTGTACCATTCATACATAGCAATGTCCCATTTCTACATGCAGCAGTACAATCCAGCACACACAAACATGCTTTCTCTCTCTCACACACACACACACAGACACACACAAACACTTAAACCCATTTCAAGGTTTTCTCTTCTACATAGCTATATATTGCAGGCAGATGCATTCTATTATACTGTACAAGTCTGCACTGTCTTACATACTTACATACGCCACACAATCTTAGTCACAGACTGTTGCTGCACATAGAAAGATGAATGCCCATATTCACAAACAGATGATTGTAGGTCATCTGAAAGCAGTCAAATGGAAAAGACAGGGTTTTGTTGTTATGCTCTGGTACACATTGAGCATCCATTAAAAAGAAGGTATAACCACAGTTCAGATGTGTGCGCCATCATGCTCAGATTAAACAGGGTTATTATCAACGATTCAGCAAGAAAAGCTGCCTTTGTCCATTTTTCCTCCCGTGAAATGTACAGCGTTTTACTATGTGAAAGGAAAGCAGAACGGTTTTACAAAGTGCAAGGTGTACGGCTGATGACACTTCAGAATTTCCTATATTTATATTGCACATGTACTTCCTTTATGCTGCGGTTGACTTCAGCATCATTCCTTCATTGTGCCTTTTGCAGTAGTGGTTCTGTTTATTCGGGCTTTAAATATGTTTAGGCTTTATATATATTCCATATGCTCTGTACTGTATACTGTATATGCTGATATAAATACACTGATACCTGTATTGAGGGCTAGGGTCTTTGATGAGAAGTCATACGCATTCTTTTTGGCTTTTTACTCTTATTCTATTTTTATCCTGTACATGAAGACTTAATGATATGGCAAACACATAATGATTCATCACGTCTTTCGGCCTACTCATTTTTTCTGTGTGGAAGATTAAATTATTTGTGCACATAGTACTCCTCTAATCCTATAGTACGCCACTGTTCCCAAAGTAAAAACATTTTTTTCTGAATTATCAAATGATTTTTTTTCTTTCTTTGTGAAGGACTATTTGCTCCTGCTGGCTTTAATATACATTGGTTAAATAATGTGTTTTGGGTACTGTAGGATATAGCATAACAGTTCTCCTGCACAATCAACAAATTTTGGTTGGGGAATGGCATGGATATATATCATTTCATTAACATTTTAGTGTTTTGTATGAATATAAAACCCTAGCTTTTTTAAAAATATATTTTCTTAGATGCTTTGTTCAGTGAGATTGTATTTAATAAATTGTGTTAGAAACAAACATCTGCACAAATGTCTACTAATTATTTTCTATTTTTCATTACAATTTTATTGCATGTTAAGCACATTTGTTAATGGGTGTATGCAGGGATGTAATGGAGGATAAACCCATCTTGATTTAATCTGCCCACCTTTTTAGGGTGATATAAATCTTTATGACATGAATTTATATTATACATTGTGGAAAGTAAGTAGTATCAAACTGATGCAAGTTTAATCAAGATAGGGATTTTCAATTTGAAAAGCAATAAATAATTGTTTCCTAAAGATAAAATAGATTTTTGTTTATATTGGTGGTTGTTTAGCTTATGGCACTGGAGGACATAGTTACTCACCTTAGATGAAAATTAATTAGTGAATTTCCCTCTGGCCAAAACCTCAGCATTTCCTCTTACGTCACTAATGACACGTGTATTCAAGATGGCGGCCGCGGCTATGGTAAGTGGAAAAGCGAAATCTTTTTCTTCAAACCATTTCTTGCGCCTACTTTTTTAATATTGAAATCAGTGGTATTGCCGTGATAATACAACGGCAGAGGTATAATTTAGCCGGGAAAAAAACTCTTAAAGTCGTATGGTTTACTGTCTGTCTGAAAATATGTTTGTTACTGTATGGATGTTGACGATGTTGCTAGCCAGCTAAAGTTAGCTACCTAGCTAGTTTGTCAGTCAGCTGTGGCTAGTAACGTTCAGTTACCGGTTTGTTTATTTTTCTCTGGTATGCTAAGCCATGCTGTCAGAGCACAAATAACCGTGTTCTCATTTGTTAGGTTGTCATTTGTGTTACGGCCAGGGGAAGTTGGCTAACGTAACTTTGGCATTGCTTGTTAGCTATTAGCGACCCCGTCAGCTAACGCAAGTCAGTGTTTAGGTTGCTGTGGCTAGGTAGGTAACGTTAACTAGGTACTTTCCCCCGGGGATTAATTCTAGAGAATGTCAAGATAACAGCAGCATATTAGAAGATGCCAACAAAGCGAAGATAAACGAACAGGAAATATTGTTTCAGAGGTCAAATATTCCTTAATTAGCTCACTACGCTAGCTTTGTGTTGTGCTAACTTATTTGTCGGCAATATTTCCTAGACCAGGTCATGCAGTTTCCTTCCTCACTGCTATTATAGTAGTTTCCATATTAAGTTAGCTAATGTTTATTGGATTGAATGGACCTTCTTATCTGGCTTGCTACCCAAGTAACTCAACCAATCTGTACGAGGTATTTATCCTTATTGCTGGGTAAAATGCACACCAAATACAACTACTGCTTATACATTTATACGTGATTGTGAAAAAGCGTGCTTGTGTATAGGGAAGTAACTAATGTCAAGGCTTGGCTTTTTTGTGCAAGTTCTAAGCCAATATGTATGACGAGCACACACATGACCACTAACAACATAACGTATATAGCTGGGCTTATTTTATAATGTGCAAGACGTGTCATTATATTAGTGGTTAGTAGTGCTGTGGATTGCTTCACTGACATGGCTACCAATTTAGTCAGCCTTTCACACAGGCCATTGTACAGCCTCTGGTAGCAGCCCTGGTTATGTTTCTGTAATCTTATTAAGTCACTCAAATCTCATATGTGGCTCAAGCATATTGTTGATAAGCCAGGTATCATTAAGCTGTTAGGTTTTGCAATGAAGGTTGACATGATATTCTCTCCAATGCAAACAGAGAAAGAGATATATGTATGTAACATTAGGCGCATTAATCGTTGACAATGATGGTGTTGAAAATCCCACCTGAGTGTTCACCCATTGGATATATTTTCTGCCGAATAGGGGGGGTTTTACTTCTTTTGAAATGTTGGTTTACCTTATACAAGGTAAATTTCAGATATTGTGCAAATTGTCCAAATTGCTGCTCTTAGGCTTAGAATGCCTCTCTGCCTGAGGATATTAATGCCTTGAAGACAGATTGCTGTAAGGCAGAGCATAGATGGGAAGCCTCAAAAGTTAATGTTCACCTTGATATCCTTAAAGATTTGATGAGATGTCTCAAAGCAGAAGTCAAAATGCAAGGGCACAATTTTGCTCTGACCTCTTTGAAAAAAATTGCTATTACTCCACAGTTGGAGTTTTAGTGTAATCAGTCATACCACAAATGCTCCCCCTAGTCCCATAATTGAACCCTCTGCAGAAAAATGTGTTGGAATTTGAAGTCATTTTGTTGATCAGGGGCATACAATTAGAAGGCAGAATACTCCACCAGCTCAGGCTTCAACTGTTACAGTGAAAGCCACTGTTTCATGTTTTTTGACTCAATTTTTGCTGAAAGCCTAACAGAAACTATTGCCAAGATGAAGCCCTCTTCATGTTCCCTGGACATACTTCCTACTAGATTCCTTAAAGATGTATTTGATTCTGTTTGCCTGCACGTTTTATCCATTATCAATAGCTCATTAGCTACTGAAATTGTCCCCAAGTATTTTAAAAAGGTGATTGTTCAACCACTTCTTAAAAAGCCCTCTCTAGACCCAACTGTCCTGGAAAAACTTCAGACCAACTTCCAAACTTCCTTATCTGGCCAAAGGTTTGATAAAAAAGAATAGGTCTTTTAGCACACTGATGACACGTGATGTACCCCAGGGGTCCGTTCTGGGCCCAATAATATTCTCCATTTATATGCTACCTCTGGGGCATACCATGCATAGTCACAACATTAGTTTCCACTGTTATGCAGATGACACCCAAATGCATGTGTCACAAAGCATCTTGGTTTTCTAATGTCTCTAAGGCAGGGGTGTCGAACCATGTGCCATGGAGGGCCGAGTGTATGCAGGTTTTCATTCCAACCAAAGACTACACCAGGTGATTTCACTGATTAGTCCGTCCTCTCTGGTTGAGGGTGTGATAACCAGTCGAATCACCTGGTGTATTGTTTGGTTGGAACGAAAACCTGCATACTCTCGGCCCTCCATGGCACATGGTTTGACACCCCTGCTCTAAGGTCTCTAATGTTGTGTAATTGTGATGCATTTAATTGCCGCTGTTAGCAATATTACTCCTAGTAGTACCACCTTTGGATCTTTTGTGAAATTTTGGTGGGATTGTTGTTGCAGGTTCAGCTAGATATAAAAGCACATCATCTGCGTACAATGATAATTTATGTTGTTCTTCATTTATTGTCAGTCCCTTTTATGTTATTGTCGTCTCTAATAAGCTGTGCTAGTGCTTCAATACTGATATCGAACAACAGGGGCAATAGAGGGCAACCCTGTCTGCAGCCACGTTCTAGGGAAAATCGGTTGAATAAAAACCCATTCACTTTAACGGCAGCTTGTGGATTAGAATATAGTGTTTGTATCCACTTTATGAAATTGCGGCCAAATTGGAGTCGTTTCAATGTTTGAAACAAGTATTGCCATGATACTCGATCGAATGCCTTCTGGGCGTCGAGGGATAATATCATCCCCGTAATATCTTCCTGTAATTAACCCAATCTGATTAGGATGAATAATTTTTGTGATAATTTTTGTGATAATTTTATTGACGCGTCTCGCTAGAATGGCTGTCAATACACGTGGGTCTGCATTCAGCAGTGATATGGGCCTGTATGATTGGCATTTGGTGGAGTCCTTGCCTTCCTTGTGTATTACAACTATTGTCGCCTTCCTCCAGATGGTGATAAGCTTTTAACAGTAAAGGTGATACTGTCTCTTTAAAAGTTTTATAAAATTCATTAATATGCCTGTGTGGTCCAGGGCTTTTATTGTTTTTCAGTGTAGAGATTACCTGTTGTATTTCCCATTCCTTAATTGGTTCATCCAACTCTTTTGCCATAGTCTCAGATAACTCTCAGATAAGTCTCAGATTTGATGTCCTTCAGAAATTGTGCCAATTCTTTATCATCATCTTTATCATCAAGTGTCCGTGTTTCTGTACAAGGATTTATAAAATTCTGCAAAGACTCTGAAATTTCATCAGGTTTTGTGAGTGTTGAATTATTGGGCTTTAATTTCTGTACTATATTGGGTGACTGCTGTTTTTTGAGTCTTAATGCTAGCAATCTACTTGTGTTGTTGCCATTTTCGTAATATTTTTGATTGGTAAACCTTAAACCTCAATCTTTTGTTGCTCAAGCTGCCTTATTTTGTCTTCTAATTCACATTGTTTTGCTTCCCTTCTCTTTTTTTTCGTGCTTATAAACGAGATATTGCGACCTCTAATATATGCCTTAGCACAGTCCCATAGAATGAGAGGCGATATTTCGGGTGAGACATTTGTATCTAGGTAATTACTTAGTTCATTTGTTACAAATGTGATAAATCCCTTATCGTTTAAAAGTGATGCATTTAATCTCCATTGTTTGGTTGTTGGCCTGTGACCTATGTCCCATGATAATGCAAGAGGTGCATGATCAGATATAGTAATTTGTAAAATATTTATGTCTTCTATCCTGTGTAGCTCTGCTTTGGGGGTAAAAAAAAAAAATGATCGATTCTAGAATAAGATGAATGTCTAGGCCTATGTGAATAAAAAGTATAAATCTCTACCTTTAGGGAATTTACTTCTCCAAACGTCCAACAGACCGGACTCTATCGATAGGTGTTTAAGCATTTTACTCATTCTAGAGGTGGGAGTTTTTGAGGTAGGTTGTCTATCCATAAGCTGAAACAAAACACAGTTGAAATCTCCTCCCAGCAGTAGAATACCAGATTATGTTCATTTCTGTATTATATTTTTTGTTTTATCCTGTTCTCGGCTGTTTTTTTACTCTTGTGTGTGAATAAAGTTATTGTTATTATTATTATTATAATAATAATAATTATTAATGGACACCTAATATGCAAGTTTGCTGCAAGTTTCTCCAGATAGGTGTCCTATTATCTGTCTAGTCTATGTTGTAAAACGTCTCGTGGTGCCTGTGCTGCAGGAGACGTGGTGGGCGTTGCTGCTGTTATCCATGTTGCCTGCGGTCCGGCCCTTCTATGTTCCTGGTGTCGCTCCCCGGGACTTCCATGACAGTGAGACAGTAGATATTAAGGTAAGATTAAAATCCATATAATACATATTGACAGTCTTTAAATGAAAAATCCACCCTAAAATATTTTCACAATGTTAAACAGCTATTAATTTCTGGGGCCATTTTGTTGTTTGGTGATGTATTTTTCTTTTTCTGTGGACAACTGGGCTGGTCACATTGAGATATTACCAGTGCAGCTACAAGGGAGTTTGATGGTAGAAAAATGTTCAGCTATCTAAATCATCAATAGTAAATGTCAGGTTTTGGTGTCAAACCCTCAGAATCATAGAGCTAGGGAATCTTTCTAGATCCACCATTTTGCACCGGCGT
>OOFE01028736.1:8451-24572 GCA_900323365.1 Monocentris japonica
TTTTTTTTTTTTTTTTTTTTAATGCTGTGATCTAGAATGCTTCATTTATGGTTCATGTGGCTGTGTGATGCTGAACGTTCATTTAAATTCAGAATAATCCACACTGGGGTTCGACTGATGCAGGTTTTCGGAGGCTGATGCCGATATTATTGGATTGAAACTACCAATAGCTGATGTTTTGTGGAGAAATAAATAAACAGAAATAAACAGAAAAATTCCAAGGATTCTGCGTTTTTCCCCCAGATTTTTATTCTTGGCAGGATGAAACAACATCAGTCTAACCCCAAACCCAAAAGCCTGACGCTCTCGCGGCTTCATTGCGGTCGAAACTCTGAGCCCTGCTGAACGACAGACAGAGAACAAAGTAAAGAAAAACAGATACGCCGAGAGAGAAAGAGAGAGAGAGAGATGGATAAAAAGACCTTTCTGATCTTGGGAGAATCTACTGGGGCTATACCCGCTTTCCATGCACCCCCAAGAGACTATCTACTATGATAAATAGCCAGAAGGAGAGAGAGAAAGAAGACACACACACACACACGACGGAGATCTATATAGAAAAGAGAGGATCGGCGAGAACACAGATGATACAATATGAGTTGAAAGCAAAAGAACGAGGGAAGGAACAAATTGCCGGCAGACTGTCATCTAATCTGTGCCGCAGTGGAAGTGCTCCTCTCTTTCTTTATTTCCCCACTCCCTCAGAGTCAATGAGCCAACGAGGGGATTTCCACCACCCCCCCGCAATCCAATCCATTTTATTTATGCTTTATTGCAGCAGTCTATCAGCTCAGCGGGGGCTTGCGGGTGCGGGGCGTGGGCATGTTGTTATAGCATGATCACCCCGCCGTTTCTCTTTCAATTAGACTAACATGGAAAGGGGGGGAGGGGCTGCTGGAGGCCGCCCCCCACCGGTGGTAAATCACCCACTAGCAGCCCTCTCGTCCGCAGATGGCCGGCTGCTCTACCGGCCTATAAAAGGAGATGTGGGTTGTAATGAGAGGGGCCATGAAGAAGCTCGTACCGGGAGATTAGCTGGCAGCAGCCGGCGCTCACATCTTTAACGCACCCCGCGGTCATAAAACTCCTCCGTGACTCAGAAGCTAACTGGTCAGGCTGCTAACGGACATGCCATAAGCTGGACATGAGGCGGCCTTCTTACTCCCTGCTGTCTTTCTGGACTCTGGGATGGAATTTGACCATTTGATGATATCTTTGTTAATGGCAGCTGCCGAAATCCAATATTTATTGCTGATATTCAATGTCAATTCAATTCAAAAATGAATGATTTCTCACAGATTTTTATTCCTCACAAGGTGGAAAAGCCTCTGAAACAGCATTTAGACCATGGGACACTAAAACTCTCCATTGAATCCTATGATATTATTATTGTTATTATTATTATATTAATGATAATGGTCTTTGGCTAGACTCTTTATTATAACGTATACTTATTTTTTGTCACTTAATACAGAGAAGCAAACTATCTATCGACTTCTAGCGTGCGCTGCATTATTCATACAGTATTTCGGACCGCATCGGTTCCTGCTCTGTCCGGCACCCGGGAGAAGTAGGGCACTTACTAATTCTTGGATTACACGTTCATCAATACTTGTGTGGTATCCAATCAAAATGTCCCATTAGAATCAATTAAGGTTTATGGCTTCCCATAGACAATCAGTGTAGTATCGATCGATTCTACAATAAATATGTAATGGATATGTATGCATCATATCCATCATATCAGAGGTGGACCGCAGTGACTGGACCGGATCCCATTTCATATCGGGACCATATTCATAAGAACCCTTGATCAGTCTCTAGGGAGCTTTAGGATGAAACACCAAAGTTCACTCCCCCATGCCACTTCGCTAAACCTACTCTGTCAAAACATATGCAAAGGGCATCCTGGTGGCTCAGTGGTCTAAGGCCATACCACATAACCACAACGTCCTAGTTCGAGTGTCGCATATCATCCCTCCTCCCCCAATCTTTCCTGTCTTTCTCTACTGCTACTATCAAATAAAAGGCAAAATGCCAAAAAAAAACACATTCACACATTTATCACATTCAAATGTCTCTGCCGTTATTCCTGCCACACCAACCCAACTCACCACAGAGGAGGTCAGAAACTGTATCACCACAGTAGAGCCTCGCTGATCTCAACTGGAGGAACTGAGGTCATTCAAACTAGTGAAACATCCGTATGATGGAAATATTGAGTCAAAGCTAATTATCCTGCTGGCCCAGGTATTGTAAAATGTCTCATATGATATTATAAGCAACTTGCAACTGGTCTTAAAAGACCCTAATTACAAAAATCCAATTCATGCATATCATGTTAAAAGTGTCCCCTTCTGCATTTGTTTATGTCTCTTTACTAGAAATCCCTATTTGTAAGTGACCCTCAAAAATGGAAGGTAATTCAAATGAACTGCTTTCAATGACATTCAACATTATGTTATGGAAAAAAGTGCAATGACCTTGACAAAAAAAATGATGCCGCTGCTGTATTGTCTTCAACATCAAAACTCTTTAAATCGCTTAACGAAATGAAATCATCAATAAAAAAAATACATCATGGTTTGTGAAAATGACCTGATTTGGAGTTGATTGCATGCCATTGACTTATACAACCTGCAGAACATCTAGAAACATATTTACAGGAGGAAAGTGACATGTCCCCACTTTGCTTACATGGGGTGAGAGTTTCTCTAGCTGTATACATGTTTAAAGTCACAGGCTTGTTCTAGCTTGTTACAGCCGCTCGTGATACATACAGAACATGTGGAATATATGTATAAGTATTGATGCTGCGATAGCAGATATTGTTGTGGACAAACCTCCGCTGTAATTACCGATTCCTGTCTCTCTGAATAAGGTTGCACACTCTCAGTTTACTGTCAGCAACTCGTGCCATGACAGCTCTGCAGATGTTCTATATTTACAGCGCAGTGAAATTCCCTTTTGCTAACAGAGATGAATGGTCTATTAGCCCTCCTGTATTTTACATGGACTGATGAAAAATAGATACATCCTCCTCCGTGCCCGGGCATCAATAATAAACTGACAGAGGGGATTAATTTACGCCTTGCTCATCAGAGCTCATTGAGAATAATTGGGCATGACAGGCTTTATGCAGGAGAGGACACGCGGTGGGTGGGAACTATCCTTCAGTGATGAGATTTGATTTCACGCAATGTCGTAACCTCTGCCATTTTCGATTTGGTTTGGCTCTGAGCCTCGGACTCAGAGCTCTGCGGGACGGTTTTTAAACAACGTTGGCTGCGTTCACACTGCAGCTGAGAGCGTCCCACTTGTCTTTTTTTCCCCCTCACATGTGACACGGACCTGATGTTACTCTAATCGGTGTGAACAGCAAAAAGCTGCACGTTATTTTCAATTTTCACTGATCTGGACCATATGGATTTGTGGTCCAGATGTACAAAATTCAGATTCCGAGTCATGCAACCTACATGATGACTTGTATTTGAACCCTCAAATCAGAATTTGCCATTGTTGCCATGACAATAAATACATCTTATATCATTCTCTTGAGTACATTTTCATGAATTTGGTACCATGTACCACCAGCTTGGCTGCTATGGTTTTACCAAATGTCTTAAATGATATGATATGAACAGTCATTCAAAAACAAAACAGACATGAGCAATAATTCAGAACTGAGGATGGAAGCCTGCAGTGTGAACGTAGCCACTGAACCATTGCAACTGTGACATTTCCCCCTGGGTATTGTATGCATGTTTACGAATGCACTGATGCCATACGTCAGCAATACACATTCCTGTGAATTTCTATGACTGCTATACACTCAAAAAAACAATTCAGGCCCTTCATAGATGTGACACGTTTAAATATTGTTTGCTTTATTTAAGAATATCTATTTAAGTGATATACATATTTATATTTAATGGATGTAACATAAAATGTATTAATAGCTTCACCTATGAGATTTATTTAGGTTAGACCAACACAAAATAAATGAGTTTAATTTTGGGACTGCCCTTTGCGCATGTGTGGGCTCTACAAGCTTTTCTACACAGTTGGAAGTTCATTATATTTGGTAAGTATTTGTTTTTTGCTGTTATAAGAATGCGCCTCGCTGTCAAATAATCATGTATTCTGTAATGTTGATTGAAATAGCTAGCTATCAGCAAAGTGAATCCGGTGGCTGGCGATCGACTGCTCGGTTGTAAATTCAACTTTTGAGGTTGGTTAATCCAGGCAACCAATGTTTGCGATACAAATCGCTTTCTGGCTTAAGATATCAAGTCTTTAGTCCCAGCACATTTTTCCAATTAGCAAAACTAGCTAGCTAGCTACTTGGCTTGTCGGCCTCAGCACTGCACTCTTTCTCTTAGCCATTTCTGTGGCATCCCTGCCATATTTTAACTGTGCAAGCCCAACACATTCAGATTTTCTATCAAATGAATTATTGTTTTCAGCTAGAAGGTACACATGATGCTTTTGAAATGCGCTTGCTAACTAGCTAAGTTACACGTGTCCAATTTGACATGTTCTAGTGAATGATCACCAGTTAGCTAGCTAACTAAAATGGCAATGTGACACTGAAGAATGCACAAGCCATTTGATAACTAGATGTTATCTCAACATGGCGGACATATTAGTTTTTAGGCCAGTGAACTTTTGAGTATTTTTTCCATTATTGAATGATCGTATCCACCCCTAATATTTATTTACTTTTTCACAGTTTGATGACCAAGCTGCTGTGGCAACCTCCTAGTGATCGTAAGTAATACTTGCTCACATAATCTGATTGGCATCATTTGTCATTTGTTGAACGTGGTATGTGGTAATTCTTGTTCGTCTTCTTTTTAGGATTATGAATGTGGCGATGCAAAGCATGTGGTGTGGAACTAGCTAGCAGGTACTTATTGCAACATCGCTATCCATGTCCATAAACAGATTGTCCATGCACATTTAATACATGGAGTAAGCTACTAAATCACACATACAAGAGCCATGCTAAATGTGAAACTACAAAGTCAGTTGAAGTTACTTCATTCCAGTGTCATGTGTGCTCATGCAGGGAATTAACAACAGAAAGAGAATATTTTCAACATATAAATGGACATCTCAGGCATGATGAAACGATCCCGTGTATGTTTCTAGGATGCACATTTAAAACTAAAGTTTACAGTACATTCAACACTCACAAAAACAGGAAACACAATCTACATTCATTGAAAGACTTAAAAGCCAATGTTGTCACTATAAGTGGTCAGTTGCATCAGCTAGACAATTCTGCAGATGGACCAACAGAGTCTGTGGATACAGATCATGAATGTGAAACTAATAGTGATGATACTGTAGGATTAGACCTGCTGCCACAGTTTATTGAAGAAAAAATTGCTTCAATTTTATTGAAATTGGAAAATATAGTTCAACTATTGACGAGGTCCTTTCCGAACTTCACTACATATTAAGTACAGCATCTTTGCCTGCTTTCCACTGCTCTATGCACATCTAATCCGTTGGGCATAGCTATTGCAAAGGACGGCCCTCTTGCAACTGCATATAAGCGTAAACAGTACTACACCTCTCATTTTGGTGTTGTAGAGCCAGTTGAGTACATACTAGAGGCACAGAAGAATAGGATGTGTCAATACATCCCTATATTACAATCTTTGCAACATCTGCTCTCTCATAAAGGTTTCCTTTGAACATCTTGAAACTCAGAGAACATAAGACCATCCATTGACTGATCTCAAACATTATAGAACCATGAGAGACGGTGAGTACCCTAAGCAAAATCCTTTTCTGTCTGGAGAAGGTTTGAGAATCACTGTTATTCTTTATGTTGATGATTTTGAGATTTGTAACCCACTTGGGACATCTCGAAAAACACACAAACTCTGTGGTGTGTATTGGGTTTTGGGTAATTTGCCACCAGGTTCCTATTCAACTCTAACCTCTATCTATTTAGCTGTTCTATGCAAGTCAGATGATGTCAAGACCTATGGCCTATCCATTTTTCTCCCTCCCTGTCTCCTGATTGCATGACTCTCAACTTGGGTTGAAACGGACCTAAACAAAATTCAACCCACTGTGTAATTTCCTTTGATTGTGAATGACCAGAACTCTTTTCATGCTGGAAGTCACACCTATTTACTGAATAAGTTACATTTAAATGACTTGTATTGATATCATTGGTGGATATAATCAGAATGTTTTATGTAATTGTTTTTGTAGCCAAAAAGTGGTACATGCTACCCGTTTCTGTTAGTTTCTATGATGGACCACACTTGTGTGTGCAGTGCACTCCTTTTTTTTGATGTCAAAACCACCCAATGGCATCCCCTGTTCGGAGAGCAGTGCAAAGCCTCCACCTTCATAGCGTCTTTACGGTTTGTGGCTCTGAAGGATAAGGGATAAGGGATGGTCGTTCATTTTTCACCAGTTACGCGGGGGACTATTCCCAGGGCACTTGATAAGGAGTAACACCCCTCTTAAATAATTCTTCATAAAAAAAGTTAATATCTTGGGCGGTGTGTATTATTCAAGTATTGATGTTGATGAATTGAGGATTAGTCTGTCATTGACCTAACCGACCTAGGTTTTTGTTGGTTTCATCTCCTGCTGACATGTATATCTTCATTTTGAGTTGTCCAGAAACATCTTTAAAAAAAAAACATGCAGGCACAAGTAGTGCCATGGAGCTATCTGAGCGTTTTCAATAAGAACACCTCAACCAGGTTTTGCCTCATGTGTGTCTATATGGGGGATCAAATGAAAAGGAATTTTCCCTTATTATTTAATTTCCAATAAATTATGTTACGTAAATACATTTCACTTTGTTAAAGGGATATTTCGGTATTTTTGAACCTAATTATTTTATTAAACTATATTTGATAAAAATGAGTTGGACTAACTCAATTAAATGACATTGCATGGATGTACTTGGTTTGAGTTAGGACTACATATATTTATTGGATGGAAATCCTGCCATCAATTTAATTTAATCTTAGCAGTTCATTCTTTTCATAAAGGACCCGGGCTTTCATTACATAATATAATGCTACAACGGTGACCAAGTTCTTTAAATAAGTATAGCTTAAAGCTACAATATGCAACTTAGTTAGTTATTAATTCTTAGAGTTAATAACTAAACGGTTAAAACCGAGGTTTAATTGCTATCTAGTTGCCATGGAAATCACATGCCTTCCCATTTTCCTTTGCACAGCAGGTGCCAAAACAACATCTATAAATAACAGCAGCATCAAAGCTGTCGTCATCTGTTGGCTTACTGTTCTCTACCAACTAACTAAAGATAAATTTGAGTGTCATTGCAAAATGAGAGATCAGAATAGTGTGACTTCTACTCTTGTGAAATGACTGCTAGCATGAAACTTTCCTTATGGAATATGCAGCAATAACAGTAAATAAATAGGATATACATGATCAGTCTGTGTGTAACCCCCCATTTGCTTGAAATGATCTTTTCAATAATGTTGTTTTGGGGTGTATACCATTTGCTGTAGGAGTGGCCAGTGGTGAGCTGGGTTATGGCTATCAAGGTGAGGCTAGCGGTCACAGCATAGCAACAACAACAATGGAGGAAATCAGTAACGAAAGAAAGAATAGCGAAGCTAAACGTGCAGCAGACAAGACCCTTTCAAAACGACAGTTGTCGGATACTGCTGCAGGCTAGACGCCGTTTCATGGAGAGTCTTGGGGACGGCGGGACCAATGAAATGTTGCATATTGTAGCTTTAAGCTATACTTATTTAAAGAACTTTGGTCACCGTTGTAGCATTAGAAGACGCAATAATCCATCTTTTTTATATTAAACGATGAACTCCCGGGTCCTTTATTAAAAGAATGAACTGCTAAGATTATGGCATACCACACTTAGTCCCCCAAAGGAGTCTGTCCAGATACAAAGCAGGCCTAGTGCCTATTCTATCTGTATTTCTGGGCCTACTGCCAATTGCACATCAGAGTTTGGCCGGGATAATGCAGTGTGAAAAATCAAGCCTGTAGCTCCCTCCGAAGGGCAAGAATCTTGCAAACTGACAACACAAACACTACAACACAGCAGCAACACTTCTATTTCTTCTCTCTACGGCTGAATATTTTGGCGAGTGGTGAGATCACGCTGTGTCATGCTTGACAGACTCGACTGAATAGCTGGCCCTATTTGCGTGTGCTGTTGTTCGTGCATGTTTTCTGATATGGCAGTAATTTAATTGAGTTAAAAAAAAAAATCAATTTGACTTCACCCCGTAATTAAGTCACGGGAAATCCTGTCGCAATTCTTCATAATAACCTGACGAAAGTTAGATACATGCCAGTTTTAAATTAATTTGCCAGCGTGTTAATACTTTACAATTAACAAGGGAACAATGAACTGGCCTCTCCACGCCGGGACAATGAGCTAAAAGATCCCCAGCGCCGCTTTTATGATGCCGGGATCGAGTGGAAGATTACAGGGTGTTTTTCCCGTCAAGTTGTTAGACGAAGCGTGCAGCTTTTAAACACAGTCGTGATGATTTAGTACACACATAACTGAGATTTTGTGAGGAGGGAAGCTGCCCGGGCTGCCGGCATGGTCGGATTGCATTTTGCGCTCCGCCGTTCCAATCTCTCCAGAAGCTAGCCTTGTTTCCCGTCTTTCCCTGGCTTTTTTTTGTCTGAAACAATGAATTCAGAAAAATGCCAAATGCTGTTGATCAATAAATGTTTTAGGATTGCAGAATCAGCTGAGCGGAGAAGGAGCGCATGTGCTGGCCGAGATAGGATTCATCACAATGAGTCGGAGGTGGCACTTATTGTTCCCCGGCAGAGAAAGGAAACTGCCGGCCGGGGCTACGGTGGCGGAGAATGACAGACAGCTGCTCAGCGCTGCCCTGGATATTTGATTGTATTCAGAGTGGAACATGAGAGGTGTATTTGTAATATTTCAGTCCTGGCAAGGCGTACAACAACCCCCATAGAAAATTCTAACCACAGCCCAAGTCAATATTCTAAGATTCCAGTTATCAGAAAAAAAGCTACCAAAGAGCCTGTATGAAGGCAGGCTGCAAATGGAATCTCTTTGTGTGATTCAGTGTTTGAGGCAATACAAAATGACACTCATGGAGAATGTTTTTTTCTCTCCTGCATCTTATTTATACATGAACATGAACACAAGGGCTGGTACGCTGCAACAGGGTTCCCACTTTTAAAAAAATCATTTTCCAGGACATTTCCGACATTTTCTTGACAATACATGATAGAAGTTGCTTGCAAATGGTCATGTAATTTACCTGTAGGCCTAGTATTAACACATTTATCCCCAGTTGCATTCCTACAGGCTTCAGATTTAGTTCAGTTTTAAGATTAGATGTGTCTGCCTGGGATGACTACGTGCACCCATTTTAAATAGGAGTGATGCATGGCAAGTAGAAACCATAATCAACACCTTGCGATAGTAAATAGCCGCGCCTTTGTCAAGTGATGCATTAGAGCGCTTTGGACAGCAGTTGGCTCGTTAATTTTTAAAAAAAAAAGCTTACTATGGATAAAGCACTTTATTAGGGCAACAAGTAACAATGTTAGCATTGTTACCATATAAGGAAAGTTTTCATTCAGTGGGTTTATTTTCCTGCAATTGCAATTGCTTAGCAACGGTTATTGTTTTTAATTAACCATTCCCTTTGTTGGTTGTCTATTAAAAAAAACGAGTATTGTGTCAAAAAAATTTCTAAACGATTATAAATTCACTAGCGAATACACGTGTACATGTTCCCACCCCTAGTTGAAATATTCAAGTGTCATATGTTTCCATCTCATTTTAGTTGGGTAAAAAACTGTCTACAGGCGGCAATCTTCTACAGTGCGCGTTGGAGTTGATTGCTCCTGTGACTGTATGGGGCAGCTCAGCGGGAGCCTCAAAGACAGGACTGGAGTTGAGACTCTAGCTTATGCCTTACTTTGTGCTAGCCTACTCGCTAGCTGACGTTAGAATATTTTCATCACGTAATGACAAAGTCAAAAGATACATCGCTTTAACCCAAACGACTTAACTTCACTCCAGTTTCATTGAAGGAATTGTGTGGTAGCTAACATTTGCTACTTTATGTTGATGCTACAGTTGCCACTGTTGTCAGTGTCAGTGTCACCCAGTCACAAACTTCAACTTGCTTCAACAAAGAAACAAATTAAAACCAGGCGTAGGCTATGGTTTCCATGTGTGGTTATCAAATGTTCCTTACTTGATGAAAAGCATGACGGTATTGACGTCGACAAGGAGTATTAAATAAGACTGTTAGATTTTCACTGTGAACGTAACGGGACTAAGTTCCAGGCATAACTATTCGGGAGCCACATTCGAAGTGACAATCCATTTGAGACTGAAATAAAGAAACCATTCAAAATATGTCAGTACATGGCCAGCGTTCATGGGACATTCATCGTTAGCAAGTAGCTCTAATGTCAACAAGCTCACCTGCCCATAGCTGTGTTGGAAGCTAGTTAGCTAATATTAGCCAACGTTAGCTAACCATCAAAAATGTAACATTACCTAGCAAAAATGATGCATTATGTTGAAGAAAATTTGCCAACATGAAGTTAATATATTTTAAGGTTGGGGTTCATTTATCAGCAGCACCGTCATACATGAGCAAAAATGGACCGTTTACCATCCAAAATAGTTAATATATATTTTTAATAGAAATATGTCACCTGTTTTCAATGCTAAGAGTGTATATCTGTGTATAACCAAGGCATTCAAATGTCTCAAGAAGTCACCAGCCAGTTTGGCGGGTGATATTTACTGATTTATCCACCAAAACACACAAAAAAAATGTATGTTTATAACTGGTTGGGGTGATAAAATAAAGTCAGTAATTCCTGAAAAAAGATTTAATCTAAATTAGAGGACCCATTAGGGGCACGGTAAAAACATATTAAATACTAAATAATACATAATACATAATAAAAATATATTTCTGAACACTTCACCTAGTCGCAATTATCATTTTTATCGATACCTTTTACAATTTTTTAATCTTTTTATTGACAAACTAGGCAAAAGTTCAATGCCTGTCTAACAGAGTTGTGTATGGCAAGGGCAAAGAAAATAGATGAGGTTATCTGGAGGTTTCAGAAGCCAAATTTAAGACTTTGAGTTCTTTCACTGCTACCTGGAATGGAATTTAAGACCAATCCATCAACCAAAATTAAGAAAACAAAAACTATTTCTGACTGAACATGGCTAATGACATGAAGTTCAACATGTTTGTCATATTGTATTAATTCTTCTGTATTAATTTAAGTGTGGACATGTATGTAGGGAGTAATATAGCACAAGATAAGAAAATAAAATCCTCATTACTGCTGGTCCCATTCCTTGGTTTTGGTTGGAACTACACAATTCATGGCATTTGTCGTATTCAGTTTGCCTTACTTTCCAACTCTGCCTTGACTAAATGTCACTAAATATAAAGATATATTTGTCACAAACCTAATTAAAAAATAAACCTGTATAACTTGATGAAAAAATATAAGGACCTCTTTTTAATACTTTTCAAGGCCATAAATTTACATCATTCAAGACATTTTCAGTCTTTTTAAGGACAGTTTCAACAGATCTGTTCAACAGAATTAGGACTATTGGGACTGTGTGTGTGTGTGTGTGAGTGTGTCATCTATAGGCTAGGTCTGTCTTGCTGATCAAGCCTCTAGCAGAGCCAACAGAAGAATAGATTGTCTCAGAGGAGAAGGGAGAATTTAATAAACCAATGTGTGAAGGAATGAGAGAAAGAGAGAGACAGAGACATATGGGACTGTCAGGACTGGAGGGTGAGGGGTGGTGCAGAGGGACTGAATTGTTTTGTCTTGATTCTCAGTTTCAAAAATCAATTCCTCTTTGGTAACACACACACACAGAGTTCACACACAGAGTACAAACATATGTACCAGGGTTTTGACTGTGGTTCAATGGTTCAAAGGCCAAAGTGAGTTGTGGTCCCACTGAGACATGATGTGAGATGCAGGATTTTATTACGGGATCTTTCTACACCAGTCTATTTAGTCTTATATGGCCTGAACTACATACGCCAAACTATAGGGGCCCTAGCTGACCACGGATACTGAACTATTCTACTGAACTGAACTAGATACACAGAACTACATGGCCCGCACTATATTTTGTTCTGTCATCTATTGTCCCGCTCAGTTGTACTGGTGGGTGGAGCCTCTTTGAATTGCCCCGCCTAAGGTTTCTTCCATTTTTTCCCCTATAGGGCTATATAACTAAACTTGACATGACTATTTGTTTTGCTGATATTGGCCCTTTATTACCTCTGATGTAATGCATATGATGCAGTTTGATTGATTACATATTGTAGAATTGATCAATACTACACTGGTTGTCTATGGGAAGTGCTTAACCTGAACTGATTCTAATGAGATATTTTGAGATTTTGACTCTGCACAAGTAAGCCTGAATATGTATTATTATTATTGTTGATGTTGTTATTATCCAGGGTTTCAATGGAGAGGTTTCAATGGTTTCAATGGTTTTTCCACCCTGATAACATTCTTGGGTGGGGAAACACTGAGTACTTATAATTAGAGCCGGCCTCCAGAAACCCATATCAGTACAATATGTACACCTTCAACATAGTGTGACATTTGACACTCATGGGTATACGGTGTGGCTAAGTGTGCCGCAGGATTCATCCCCATCAGCCCTATCCACACGGGATTAAAGCAGTTTTACAGGACAGGGTCAGGTAATGTAATTTTCACCAGTGCAATTCAGTGATTTCAGTCACCTGCCGAAGCACATTATTGGTCATCATTATAGGGCATGCATCCCTGCAGGAGAAATAGTTGCAGAACAAATTACCTGTTGTTTCTAACCTGACTCCCACATCCACTGTCACTTCTAGTGTGTGTTTGATGCAAATGACTAATATTTGCAAAGTAACATCTCTAAAACTGCATTTTAACTCTTGCTGTGCACCCTTGCCATCTACCAGGTTATCGGCAGTTCTGATTGATGTATTTCCACAAATGAAATGCCTGCTCGGTTGAGTTATATTGTAATATTGACAGCATCTGATAAGGCTCAGCTGAGATTCAAACCCACAATCTCCTCTTTTGAGGCTGGCACTTCAACCAATTAAGCCACAGAACATTGTCCATTCTCAGTAGATATCAAGTGGTCTACAGTCCTTCAACACACATGCACACACACACGCACTTGCATAAAACGCAGATGGAATATATTTTCATTTGATGACAATGGCCATGATATAAAGCACTGTGTTGCATTTAAGTGGCAAGTAAGTTCAGTAGTTACAGTCTGCAGACAAGGAATTATGGATGAAGGGAGGACAAGTGATGTCTCTACCCCTTTCAAAACCTGCCAAAGTGGCATTTTATGGATAATTCACCTTAATAATATTTTGACTCTACCTTGGGTGTAATTAATTTACCTTTTAGGATTCTTGCCCTTATCTTTAATTCATCAGAAGATATTTTGTTATTCTTATGGTATGAATTCATATGCAACTGTAAATGTAATAACGTCCCATTACCGTAATAAACCATGAATGTAATAAGAATTTGCAGCTAAGTGTGTAATAATGTTAACTTGATGTTCATCACATCTGCCATTATTGTAATGGATGTTCCCTCCTGTTAACGTAATGATTATTACATTCATGGGTTTTATTACATTCACAGGAAGGTAAAATATATCAGTTTTTAAAAATGTAATAATTGAACTGATAATGTAATTGTATTCAAAATTCAATACATAATAACCATTCACAAATCTGGTTATTAACTAATCAGTGATTATTATTATTAAATTCTTACATTGCCAATCGGAGTGATTTAGTATTACACTCAAATACTCAAATACTCAATAGCTATATGCAGCATAGTAATGCTCATCCCTACCTGCTCTATCACATTGAACTGCTCTGTATGAGGGTAACCTTTTCCATCCCTAGTAGCGGTATTGCCTCTATGGTCCATTTAGACTAATGTAATGCTCCCCATGTCCCAATGTGCCATGTCCATGCCCTAAAATTTATTGGGGCAAATTCTCAATGTAGTGGTTTGAAAGTAGAATGTGAGATGTTGCACTGTGTTGCAACATTAAGCCTTGTGGGCTCACCACCCGCAAGGTGAAGGGGAGGATCGGGTACAATGCCTGTCAGGCAAAAGGGAAGGGGTGGAGAAGACCTTGGCATCTTGGACCTTGGCAAAGGAAACTGGCTCTTGGCACGTGGAACGTAACCTTGCTGGGTGGGAAGGAGCCTGAGCTGGTACAGGAGGTACCAACTAGATATAATTGGGCTCTTGAACAAAACTCCTCGATAGGTGTGGGTCATACTCAGGAGTTCTCCATGGTGAGAGGAGCCAGAGGGGGGATACTTACAAATCCCCAGCTGGCTGCTGCACAGTTGCAGTTTGTCCCCATGGACAAGAAGGTTGCTTCAATGCGACTTTAATGCCCTGTGGATTTTGGGAACAGTGCTTTTTGGATTGGCAGACAGGCGTGGTGGTCCTGCTTTTCAAAAAATAGGGCTGGAGATTGTGTTCAATCTATGGAGGAAATACACTGCTCAGCCTCCCAGGGAAAGCCTATGCCAAGGAGCTGGAATGGAGACTTTGGCCAGTGTTTGAACCTCAGATTCAGGGGGAGCAATTTGGATTCTGTCCTGGTCATGGAACAGTGGACCATCTTTTTACCCTCTCATGGATAATTGAGGGGTCTTGGGAGTTTGCTAATCCTGTCAACATGCTGTGGCAGTATGAGCTGCCAGGGCTGCTACAGCAAGCCATTTAGTCCCTATACACTCAGATTGAGAGCTGTGTTCACATTCTTGGCATTAATTCAAGCTCATTCAATGTGGGTATTGTAGTCTGAAAAGAATATGCCTTGATCCCCCTCCTGTTCAGATTGGTGACATTAGGGTAGTATCGCTACTGTTTGCAGATGATGTCTTCCTTCTGGCTTCATCAGACCGTACTCTCTGATGTGCACTGGAAGGGTTTGCAGGTGACTGTGACATGGTGGAGATGAGAATTCAGCACCTTCAACTCTGAGACCATGGTTCTCTCCCGGAAAAAGGTGACCTGTCCCATTCAGGTGAGGGGTGAGAAACTGCCCCAAGTGGAAGATTTCAGGTATCCCAGGGTCTTATTCACAAGTGAGGATAAAATTGATTGGGAGATTGACCGTTGGTTAAGTGGCCATTGTATCAGATCATGGTTGTGAAGAGAAAGTTGAGACAAAGCAAAGTTCTCAATTTACTGGTCAATTTTAATTCTGATCCTTACCTATGCTCACAAGCTTTGGGTAGCGACTGAAAGGATGAGACCGCAGGTACAAGCAGCAGAAATAAGGTTTCTCTGTAGGGTGGCTGGTCTCACTCTTGGTGATAGAGTGAGGAACTCAGCAATCCAGGAGGACCTCAGGAGGACCTCAGAGTTGAGCCACTGCTTCTCATTGAGAGGAGCCAGTTCATATGGTTTAGGAATCTGGTAAGGATGCGCCCCCTTTGAAAGTGTACTGGACACAGCTGACTAGGAGGAGACCCAGGACACACTGGAAGGACAACATCTCCCAGCTGGCCTGGGAATCCCCCAGGTGGAGCTGAAGGAGGCTGCTAGGGAAAAAGACGTCTGGTCTGCTCTGATTGCCATGTTGCCACCGCAACCCTGACCTGGATAAGCAGCTAGATAAAAGGTATGGATGGATGGACAAGTTCTACCTGACATGTTCCATGAAAATCAAGTCAGTCAATCACAAATCTGCTTTTGAAGTGATTATTAACACCTGTGTGGTTCTAATTAAATAAATATACAAAAGATTCAATCTCTAAAAACCACAGTGGTAGTTTAAAACCTTAACGCTCAATGTGCCAGAACTATTGCAGACAGAATCTCACAAAATGTGTTTATTACAGTAACACTAGAAGGCACTGTGTGCCCCAGTCCCCAAAAGCTATCTATATGACTATCTATATGTCTAATTTGAATGTATCCTGACTGATTTATTA
This sequence comes from Monocentris japonica, assembly GCA_900323365.1. Classification (NCBI taxonomy): domain Eukaryota; kingdom Metazoa; phylum Chordata; class Actinopteri; order Trachichthyiformes; family Monocentridae; genus Monocentris; species Monocentris japonica. Next base: position 24,501 of record OOFE01028736.1, read on the forward strand.
TTGCAAATATTATAAAAAATGAAAGATATTTTTCATGGTCTTGTTATTTAAAATGTATGAAAGTGCTCAAAA
>OOFE01028737.1:0-21290 GCA_900323365.1 Monocentris japonica
CCACTTCTCCACCCATCCAAAGAGTGGCTTTAAACTGGCCAATGACGTTGGGTTTTTAAAAAGATTATAGTTCCTGACACAAACAGCCATTTTTGAGAGTCAACTGTTTCTGAGCACTTAGTAAGGAATGTTTAATGTGTGTGTGTGTGTGTGTGTGTGTGTGTGTGTGTGTGTGTGTGTGTGAACGCGCCTCCTTCCACTAACAGAGCCGCGTGCATGCGTGCTGGAAGGCAGCGCTAGTGGCAACTATGTGGGACACACGGGCGTGCACTACCATGCTATGTTGTGGCCTCTGGCTATAACCTGCAATATGCTGTCACTCCATGCTTGGATACGGTACCCATAACAGGGCCAATTCTAAATACTCCCCCTACCCGTTTAGTGTTTGGAAGGGAGGGGAATGTCATAGTGGGATAGGACTATTAACTGGGTGGCCAGCCGGTACAATAATAAAAGGATTGCAAGGCAGCATTGGTAAAAAAAAAATGCACAACTTTTGAGTGTTTTTATTTGAAGTTACGTACTATTTGGGTCAAATTCCCAATTAATTTTGATTCCGTGATGTATGAAAATAAAGCATTATATACTGTAGCACTAAACTGTTCTCGTTATGTTCATTTGAAGTGCTAATTCTAAACACTGACCCAGTACTATTTTGTATTTAGTGTTGGAACTGGGCAATTCAAGGCTATATAATTGTATAATAGCCACGGTCTTATAAAACACTATATAATATACAGACACAGACTATATTGCCAATGACATATTATTGCTAACTATAATACCAGGCCATATGTGGTGGAATGGTGCAAAAATATACAGAATGTAATACAGCCCTTGGGTAATTGTTGACAAATGTAGGGGGGGGGGACATGCTTCATAATCCTGTTCAATTATTTATCAAATACGAATGAATCCCTTCTGGCTATAGAATAACACACATTATACTGGTATACTAGGAGATAATATCTTGTCAATGTTCTGCTTAAAACGTGTATCTCCTGAATCAGGTGGATGTTTGCTGGTTAAATATCAAATCAAATGTCCAGCTATTTGTTTTTGGAATGTGACTACATGTAGCTTGTTAGCTTCACTGGATCTGTGTCTGTGCATTGTACAGAAACAGAGCGCGCTTTCCAATGATCAGTAGGAAGAGCATCACTGAGGCAGATTACGGTGATGTAATTTATAGACAAGCTGCTGCTTCCACTGTTAAGCCCTTAGACTCAGTATATCATTTCCTCAGATTCCTCCCTCAGATTTATTACTGGACCAGTGTGATAAGGTTGGTTGGTCTTCACTGTCCAAGAGACGTGATAAGCATTGGTATTGGTTTATCTGCAGAGCCCTTGTTGGGAAATGACCTCCCTATATCACAACTATGCTGGAGTTTGTTCTAAACTTGGAAAGTCGGCTTTTAGCTTTTCTGCTCCAAACACATGGAACAGTCTTCACGGCTCCCTAAAGTTGATCACAACCTTTGGACAGTTTAGAACAATGTCGTTTCAGTATGTAATTGTTTTGACTGATTTGTTTTTTTTCTCATTCTTTTCTTGTGTTTCATTTGTTTATTTATTATTGTTATTATTATTATTATTGTTTTAATATGATTGTAATTACTATTACATTTTTTTCTCTAGACTAGAGTGAGAGAGAGAAAAGCCAGTGCCTTCTATTTCTCTCCTGCCTAAAATGTGAAATGGAGAGAGAGACTGACCTGTGGTCTGATTTTGATCCTCATGATGTCCTCATGGCTCCGGATCAGAAAGGTCAGAAGGGCAATCCACCGGGATAGACAGAGATACTGTCTTCTAGTCTGGTCTTGACTCTACTGCTCTGTTGTCACTATTCTGGGCCAGCTTAATGATGCCAGTCCAACAGGGATAATTATCTCTCTCTCTCTCTTTCTCTCTCTCTCTCTCTTTCTCTCCCTTAGGGTTTTTTTTTTCACACTGAAGCCGCTCAGAGCCGTTATCATGTGCCAATATACACTTTAAATTTGACCATTTTCATACCAAAATTCCAAGACTTTTAAGACTTGTCATGGTGGAAAAGCTCTTTAAGGCAGAGTGACCCACCTCACCTATAATGGGAAACTCTGGGATACATTAGGCCTTTAAATAAAGAATTAATTCACAAAAAACATCATAGAACAGTAAAATAAATACAAATGTGCAAAGAAAATAAAATTTCATTGCAGGATTTGCAGTCTGTTTTTCTGTAGCTGTGACCATATCAGAGGTGGACCACGCTGACTAGCTGATATTTAATAATAGGCCAATATTGGCTAATAGATAGTGCAACCCTGATGTACTGATGTAACGTTGTCTTTGGCAGGACAAGTGATGCTGCTCTTTGAAGTTTGCTCAGTGAAACAGAACAAACTCCCCCCGGTTGGTTTCATTCAAACAATTCAGGAAAGTCACAGGAGTGGAAGGACAGGGTTTCCCACTCACAGCATTGCAGGGGGGTGAAGAAGAGCGACTCTCTCCCAAGGGCGCAAATCATCATCATCATCGTCATCATCACCATCACTCATGGTTCGCTGAATAAGAGGCGCTGAAAAGGGTTTGCGAATCCAATATCGCTGTTGAGATTCATTCTCTTCCTCCACCAAGATTGTGAATTTGAACCAGCAACCTTCCAGCAACAAGCTCACATTTCTACCTTTTAGGCTGCTGGTTTAATCTGGGCCAAGTGGATGATTCGTCAACGAATTGGTAAAATTTACCAGGAATTGGTAAAATTGGATGATTTGTCACCATGATAATTTGGATTTGGTAAAAAAAAAAAAAAAAAAAAAACATTACTGTAGTTATATTAACCAAGAATTGGTAAAATTGGATTACACATCACCGTGGTAACACCAACCAGGACTGGATCGATTTGGATTATTCATCACCGTGGTAACAGTACCCAGGTCCCCATAAGGCTGGATCACCGGTTCACCATGCTGTACTTCCAGGTGGTAATTTTGGCGGCTATGGCGATGCTGGCCTACTACTGTGAGTTCACCGACACTTTCGCCGTGGCACAGCAGGGCTTCATCTGCCGAGACCCAGCTTTAACCAAACCAGACCCTGGATCTGAGCAGGACAGCTGGATACAGCCCATAATACTGTACTCTGTGGTGGCTGGACTGCCTGTGGTACTGGTGAGTCTGACTGTGGTTGAAACACACTTACAGCAGGTTTGGGTCTTTGTCTGTGTGATAATTATGTATGTTTAGCAGTATTATTATTCCAGTGGTTAGCATGGTGATATATTATTTCTTCACTAGACTTCCTTATTAGATTACTCAATGCCCCACAAAAAAGAACAAGAGAGAGAAGGAGATATACAGGCACAGAGTAAATGGGGGTGTTTAAAGCTGCATTATGTAACTTCAGTCATGAAGTGGGGCTGTGACAGAGAAGACTGGCCCCTCCCCCTTCATTGAGCCACTGTACATTGGCTCCATTCACCCCAATGAAGTTTTGGAGTCAGTAGGTACACTGGCGGGAAGGTTTTCTCCAAGCAAAAGAAGTGACAAATCGAAACTTACGAACCGAAAACAGCCATGAGCGAGCTAGCGCCTTGGCTATCGCTACAGAAAGCTAAGGGTAATGAAGTCCTCAAAAACACAAACAGTTACCTCTCACTGCCACTAGGGGCCACCAACATAAAGTGAGATAGTGCCGGGTTAACATAACACAGTTGACAATTGCACATGTCAGTAGAAATATATGAGTGAAAGTATGAGCAGAAGCAGAAGAACCTGCTGAGACAAAAATGTGAACGGGGACCCCCAAGACTTACAACTCAGTTTAAAGTTGAAGTGTTATTAAGTATTTTATTCTCATAACCCTAAGGATTACTTAACTATTCAACTAAGTTTAGCCATTGAGATTTAGGCCACACCCCCTACACATTATGCCAATGCTGTTCAAATAAAAATATTCTACAAATGAAAGCAATTCAGTTTAATTAACCTCTCATGATAGTATATTGCACAAACACCAAGGGGGCGTTTTCTGAAAGTGTGTTCTTAATGACTCACTTGGAGGTGGTAAAGCTGCCTCAAAATGTTTAGTTTATTATAAGTAGAGTTTATTTCTTTACTTATTTGTCTCAGTTCTAGAGGCAAACACTGAATACTTGGAATTTGTTTGGCATGAATATGGACAAAGATATTGAATATCAGCTCATATCGCACAAACACTACTACCTACATTAACTTTTCTTCTTTCCCTCTCTCCTCTCTTCTCCTCCATCTCCTGTTTTTCCAGATTTCAGCAGTAGAGTTGGTTTTGTTCCTCCTTCAGTACAACTCCAACGACCTTGACGACCAAGAGAAGGTCGTGGTCATGGGCGACTGTTGCTACCTGAACCCCCTGGTGCGCAGGACCTTCCGTTTCCTTGGTAACCTGAACACAAACACTGTAACTAATACACAATACTAAAACCTAGTAACGTTTGTCAGTTTGCAAGAGAAAGGTTTGGAGCTTCAAATTGATGGTGCTAAGTGTAGCACCTTTAAACCAATTTATGCTTTTTTAAGTTTGTTACTATGTTAGTTTGACATTACCCTGTTGCTTCCTGTCACCCCTGCCCCCGGTGTGTTTGTCTTTACTGAAGAGGATAAACATGTTGAAAGTGATTTTTCCATCGACCTTCCATCATCTGCCATTGTCAGAAATGAAAACATTTTAGCTCCGTTTGCACTGGACAAACAGCGCCCTCTTCCTGTTTTGTGCTGTAAGGCAATCCAGCAGATTTCCCTCCAAATCCGAGCTGATGGTACACAATGTAAAATGCAGCATAGAGGCTGGTAGAGGCTGACAATCTTCTCAGCAACGGTCTCATTTGTTGATAGTAACTGTACTAATGTCTCAAAATTAATCTGAAAATGATTTATTGATGGTAAAATGTAAAATGTAGCAACTTTAATTGGGAAACAGCATGGGTTATGTTGCCATTCTTCAGTCAAACCAATGAGTATTGCAAGCTGCAAGCAGCCCTCCCTGTGCATGTCACCATTTGGCTATAATCGGCTGTTGATTACCTTGCAGTGTATGATTTAACACCCTTTTCCTGGTATATCATCCCTGTTGCTGGTAGATTGTCGGTTTTGGTCAACTTAGCCATTAAGTGATGAGATCATTTATTTGCCCCTGGTAGATCCCTGGCTCTGTTGCTCCATGCTAACACTTTAGCATACACTATGTTGAGTGATAGTAGGCTCCATGCTAACACTTTAGCATACACTATCCTGAGTGATAGTAGGCTCCATGCTAACACGCTTGCATATATCATGTTGAGTGATAGTAGTTTCCATGCTAACACTTTAGCATGCACTATTGTTATGACCGGCTATGACAAATAAGGGATGTCCAACAACAGTTGCCCCCCAGTGTTTTATTTAATAATGAAGAAATAAAGAAATAAAGAAATTGAGAAAAAGTAAGAGTATGAGGTGTATAGCCGAGGGGTGTAGATCAGGGGAAGCCAGGTCTTTGTAGACTTTGCCACAGATGCAGCCTGCCAGCAATTAGGCATAGGCATAGGTCAGGCATGGCAAGCAAGCAGGCAGGAAAGCTGGGAGAGAGAGAGAGAGAGAGAGACACACATAGAGACAGACCACTACAGAGAGAACAGACAGCCAGGCCGCCACACTGTGTTGATGTGAATGGTATTTTCAAGCAGGAAGCTTGAATCTACTGTCTAAACTAAACTAAACTAATCTCCCTGCCTTTCTCTGCAGGTATCTATGTCTTTGGTCTGTTTGCAACAGACATCTTTGCCAACGCTGGTCAGCTGGTCACAGGAAGTCTGGCTCCTCACTTTCTGTCTGTCTGCCAGCCCAATTACACCGCCCTTGGTTGCCAGGAGACAGTGCACTTTGTGAGCCAATCAGATGCCTGCACTGGTGACCCCGATGACATCATGAGAGCCAGGAGATCCTTTCCCTCCAAAGAGGCTGCATTAAGTCTGTATGCAGCCATTTACCTGGGGGTGAGTGGTTCAGTTCAGGGTTTGACCGACTTTTTGGATTGAAGCTACTGATAGCTGATATTTTGTGTTATCCAAAACATTTTTTTTGACAATTTTTATGCCGTTTTTCTCCTGAAGAGGTTTATTTTGGATTTTGCTTGATATTTCACCATCCACTTTGTCTTCACTGCTGAGGTAGAAGGCAAAAGTTAATTCAACTTTTGTTAAATTGCATCTTTGCTGGCAGACTTTACCATTGCTTTGTGATTGACATGACACACCTTGTTAATCTTGTCTTCCAGATGTACATCATGTGTTGTGTTGGCTCCAGCGGAAGTCATTTGACCAGCCCCCTCCTTTGTCTGTCATTGGTCAGTCTGGCTGTGCTGACAGGCATCAACCGAGTGGCCGAGTGCCGCAACCACTGGAGTGATGTTATAGCAGGACAAGCCACTGGGGGCACTATTGCTGTCTTTCTGGTCAGTTTTTTAATTCTTCTTCTTCTTTCTCTTCTTACCACCCTGACCACTATAATTACAATCAATGAATACAATAAATAATGTGATGTGTGTGAACAGCAGATACTGCTGAAGCGTGACTGCATTCCTGGGATTTGTCTTTGCGTTTCTGGGCTAGCTAGCGTTTCTTGAACAAAAGTACTAGGGGCGGAGCTTTGGAGTGGTGTGGGTCTGCTGCCCTCCTATTGGTCAGATCAAAGATTGAGTGACAGGCTTTTCAATCCCAGCCAGTTCCCTGTGTACAGGGAAGCGGTGGAGCGGTGTCGCTGAATAGACTTATTAATCATCCTCTTATGAATGTAACATCTATTGATTTACAGATTAATTCACTTCCATTTACCACTTTATTGAGTAAACACTGAAATATTTCTGTTTGTTTATTGACATTTTGATGTAATCTTTCACCTAGTTAACAAACTGATAGATAACAACTCTACTACCACCTTCTGTGGAGCTGCGCTCCAGCCTGCATCAAGTGTGAATGTCTGAAAATGCCGAAAATCACGAAGGAACACAAGAAAAGATTGATCAGTTTAATTTGACATGCAGTAGGCCTAAATATTGGCAGAACAGCTTACAGACTATTAACCCATATATGTCAGCTGTGGAAATTAATTGGACGATGGAAGTAGATGGAGAGTCACCCTACACCCCAACATCTCATTTGTGTCACTGAATTTGTATTGTGTTTGTTTTGTATTGTGTGGAGGAGATTTCCCACCAGTGACCCAACACCAGAATTAAATTTGAGAAAATTAGTGGGGATGAGACACTCTTCGTTATTTTAATCTGATAAAACAGGAGGATTTTTACGTAAAAAAACTGGACTAGTGCAGCTTTAAAGTTGAGATTTAAAATCGCAATCCTTCTCAGAAGAGGCATCAGAAATTGTTTTTTAAAAGCAATTTTTCAAACCCCCCCCTCCCCCAAAAAACACTCCTTGGTAGCATTTCCAGAGAATCTGCCCACCACATTGCCTCTGTACGCTATTTGGCCACATATGTTTAGGCCTTTCCCTTAATAGAGTGTTTCTATGCTCTGTCTGTCCAACAGAAAACTACTCTAATGGACTAAAGTGCTGCAGGACACAAACACACACACACACACACACACACACACATTGTTCTGCCTGCTTTATTGAGATTGCATTTCTCTTTTTGTGTAACAAGTCTTGCAAGTCTTGGTCGGAACCCCCAAAGGTTGAACACAGCAGGGTCACAGGGTGTATTAAAATGGTTCAAGAGACAGTTTTAAACACATGAATCTCTCTCTCTCTCTCTCTCTCTCTCTCTCTCGCTCTCTCTCCCCAAGGTGGTGTTTGTGGTTCAGTATTTTAAAAGGAGACCTCTGATTGGCCCGAGTCCTTCAGAGATGGGCATGGCCAACACTGATGTGGTTCCGCCCCAAATCAACCACGCCATGGAAACCACTGACAAATACATCATCACACAGGTTAGTCAACAAAACGTACATATTGGTGCAATACACCAATACTCTTTTAAAATGATATGTTTCATTTCAATACAACAAGTCATATTTTTCTGACCTCATACAAACTCATTCAAGTGAAGGTAGGTGCACCAAAAGCAAAGGAAACATTCTGCTTTTATAAAAGGTGCGGCATTTTGCCAACATGTCTTCCCAATTCAAAAATATACAGAGAATTAGTTCCATGCCTCAGCACTTAAAGGAGTTATGAGGTTTTATCCTGTCAGCAATGTACAAATTCTATTTTTAGGTGATTTTATTCCTTTAAATGTCGTTTTTTCTGTACTACCTGCTGCTCTAGAACCCGGCAATTTTCACGGAAGTCACATGACTATGACCCCCCGCCCCCATCACATCATGACCCAGAGGGAAGGACATGAATGACCTGCTCTGCTTCCAGATGATAGCCACGTCCCGTGTCTCAACAACTTAAACCCTCCAAACGTCTTCCTGATAACAACCAGATCTCCAGACGGCAGACATCTCCAATCACTCTTATAACAACCATAAGACTGCACGAGTTTTCATGTAACAAAACACATCAGCGTCCCATACCCCCTAACTGAGATGCCATAGGTTCACTCTATTTGCCCAAATTAACTTCTGGTGTTGGGTATGGTTACTGGTTGGAAATCTTCTCCACAGGAGAGAAATTGGGCTTCAACAACAGGAGCAGAGGTGCAGCCACAAAAAAGATCTACAAGTACAAAATGGATACTCTCTCCATTAAATTAAATGTTTATTCAGCGAGAGAATATTAAAAATATGATGTTTCAACCTTCACCAGACTTCTCCACTCACAGGAAGTGACCAATCAAAATTTTTGAGTGAAATTCAAAAGTGTCCCCTAAACAGCAGCAAGTGAACACTCCGTCCAGAAAGGTGTCGCCTCACAGGATTTCTGGGTAATGAAGTCCTCAAAATTCAGTTACCAGGGGCCGCCACCATGTGAACCTAGCATAGCTTTCACTAAAGATAACAGACGTGGCTCATATTTTAAACATCAACACGTAATCTGCCTGCCATATCCTCCAGTATCACCCCTTTCAAATTTCTAAACCTCTCGGAAAGCATTTAAAAAAAAGCATTGTGATTATTTCCACCAATCACAGGCTCGAGGCACAATCAAAACGAGGCTCTGTGCTGATTGGCCCTGCACCCAATCAGCGGTTTCTTCTTTTGATTGGTAGAAATCAGCTCTCACTCCTTCTTTGTCTTGTAAACCAATAATTTGCTCGCAAGGCTTGTTTGAAAATTAGGATAGGTCTTTTACGGGGAAATGCTTCTCTGTAAATATAAGTGATTTTTGTTTCTGTCAGTGGTTGTTTGCCTTTTGACGATCACCTACTGAAGGACATAGTCTACCCGCCTTTTTATACCATTGCATCACTGCTTATAACAACTCCAGGTTATAGCCATGCTCCGTATTGCCTCAAAAAAACAAAACAGCAAAACAGCCATGAGCACAACAACCTACTCCAGGTGATAGCCACATCCCATCTCACCAATAACAACCGCCATCCCAGATGAGATCCAGGGATCAGAAAACTCTACTTTTGTAATTTATTTTATAGTTTAGTTACTTTTATAGTTTAGTTACATATGTGTCCTGTTGTGTATGGTTTGGTTGCACGTTTGTACTCTTTTGTAGTTTGTTTGCATCTATTTTATATGGATGCATACTACTCCTTCTTGTGGACTACTAAACCTGTAGTATCGTCTTTGGTAAAAAAGCTCAACTTTACTTTCATTACAGTTCTGATGTGTTGGACTGTTGTTTGACTCTCTTTTTACACATCTTTTAAACATTATATGACATCTCCTCCCATTCTTGTCATATCTGTTATTGATGAATATGTTGTTTGAAAGCACATTGTGGAGTGTTACTTCAAACTCACAGGCCAGCGATGAGATTACACAGCCACTTTATTTTCTGGAATGCTTTACCTGTAGTTAAAGGTCAGAATTTCAAACTTTGAAAGTTTTGTTGCACCACTGGTCCAATTTTGATGAGACTTGGAGGGATGATGCATCTTGTCGCCGATTGGCCCAAGGGGTTGCTGCATCATATGTGGGGGATGATGCGTTTACTTTTATGCATCCTGTGATAGTTTTAGAATGTAGCCTGATGTATATATTTCTATACTCATCTTTATCTCTGTTGAGTCCGTGCTGAGCTGTTAGTAAATCCTTGTTACATACTCTATGCCATATGGAATGTGTACAGATGTAACTTAGCCAGCCTCACAGTGAAATAACATCTTGGGTTAGGTTACCATGTAGCATGACTGACTCTGTGTGGATTCTGTTCACAAATGCATAACGATTTGGGTTTGATTCCTATGGATATGGATATAAATAAATCTTTGGATATGATGGAAGAAACGGAGCTCCCTGTTTTAAGTGGTAATACGCAACATTCTTGTGTTTATTATTTTGTCTCCATCCATATCCATATTTTACTGTTTTGTCCTCTGTCTCACTACATTCCACTGCTGGAGCGAGCCAGCGGCCTTCAGCACCACGGACAGCACCCTTTCCCACAGCGTATAGGCCAATGAGGAAAGCACCAGAGGGCCCAGTGTTACCCCAGCTGCCTGCACTGCACTAAAGCAGCCACAGGTGAGCTGCATTATCCTAATAGCTACTGACCTAGTTGTGGGCAGGTTTAAGCAGAGGAAGACCAGAGGGCCCGCTGGGACTCTCATTAGGGAGGAGCCAGAGCTGGACCGTGAGTACCTCAACAAACCAGTATCTTTGACTAGTTGATCATTGTGATCTCCTTGGACCCTACCTGTATAACCTGGACCTTGCTGGAACCTGCCCTGGAGGCCCCCAGACCAGGAAGAACCTCAGTTAAACCCCCAGCACCTTTCAATGCAGTTTTAATAAAATGAGATTTATTTTAGGAGAGGAGGGGAAAGAGAATAAGAAATGGAAGAGGAAGAAAGGGGCAAAGAGAGATGAGAGAAAAGCTAAGGAAGTGGAAGGAGAGTAGATAATAGCCATAAGGGCTGCTGAGGCTTCACCTCAATAGATGCAATAGATGCAGAACTATATGCTTAATAAAAAGGGCTCTATATAGCACCAGAAAATGGTTCTGTAGGCTTGTACCATAGCAGAACTCTTTAAGAACATATGCAATGTTCCAAACCAACATTAAAATAACTTTTAAGAACCACACTGGTTTATTTGTTAGACTTGTTAGACAGTTTCTTTTTAGTTTAACAACGGAATCATTAAAGTTCCATGTAGAACCACTACCCTGACCATAGATCCCTTTTTTCTATTATTTTATTTTATTTCATTTTTTTTCAACCCAGTACATTCAAAATAATAAACCAATGTGTCAAAAACACAGGGCTTGTCCTTTAACTGATGCAAGACAACACTCCCATCTGCTGCAGGCTCTCTGAACTGCAGTTGTATCTTAAAACGAAAGGTGAAGGAAAGATTATATAGAATTTTTTTTTTTTTTTTTTTTTTTTTTTTTAAATGTATGATAGTGAGGCTTCAAATCTGACTCGTGACCTTTGTGTCGCTCCTCTGACTTCCTATTGGCTGACAGGAGGACAGCCAACTGTCAATCTATGTAACCATGACACCACCTCCGAGACCCGCCCACACCTGGAGTAGCGTGCTCTCGAGCTTCCCGCGGGAGGCAGAGCCGTTAGTTGGAAGCACCAGCTGGACTAACAGCAGGTAGGCATCTGAAAACTGTTTTCTGGTTGTATTAGATAGATATATAGTCTACCAACAGATATTAAAACTGTTTTCTGGTTGTATTGGATAGATATATAGTCTACCAACAGATACTCAAGTTGTTTTCTGGTTATATTGGATATTCATTGGATATATAGTCTACCAGGTTACTAAAGCTGTTTTCTTGTTCAGTTACTCTAAACAGCAGTTTTACAGGCACAGTTGAGTTGATAAAGTAGAGTATGACAGGAGTGTTGAGCAAATTAATCCCTTAACACTGAGCAAATAGAGTAAAATGTTGTTAGAAATTATATAGCAGACAAGGTACGTTTACATGTTGGCTAGGTTACTTAAGTGTTTGAGCATTGAGAGAGAGGCATAGGGAGACACAGCAGAAAGAGAGAGAGAGGATAATTCCTTAATTCTGTTTAAGCTTCAGTTTCACCTTGCTGCTTGTCCCGGTGGGGGTTCAAGTCTATGCACTGTAAGTTACTGTAAGGCAACGGTACACTGACTTTCAAAAACTTTTACTTAGGTTTTTAGATGACTTAACCTCATTTTCATCCTTTAATATTTGACATGTGAAGATCTATTCATTTATTCTACAGACACACAACTGAAAAGCCTACTTACTATGTATTCTTTTCATATTCAACACTTGTTTCCTCATAATGTGTAGGCTACTGCCCTGGTATTGCTATAGTATCCTAAAATTAATTACACAATAGGTGTTTTTTGTAAGGCTGAACATGGTGAGCAGAGGTGCTATTGATTGAACTGATTTCCTATTATTGAATAGAGTCCTAATGACTGATGCTCATGATTCATGATTAATAATTATTGCCCACCACATACAGAAGATGTTTCATTACGCCGCGGCCAAGCCAAACATTGATAATGCCCAGTAAAACGTCAAATGTACATTGACTTCAATGTGAAAGTCAAACACTTTTTGGGGATAGGAGGTTTCTACAGGTTTCCAGTGATGTGGACCAAATGCCTTTTGTGCATTAATTGCTGATAGCCCGTTTTGTGAAATTAGGCCATGTAAAGCAACATAAGCACTCCCAGGACAATAACATGATGTCATATATAATGGAGATTATTTTCCACAACATGGACATTGTGATTTATGTGGTGTGTTTTTGCTGGATAGTCAAGTTTTGAACACATGGTAGTCATTATACTGATCAGCCCACATGGTCTGTCCTCCTGTCTAGTAGCTGGCAGGCAGATGGTTTACACAGATTAACAACCTCATGAGCAGATTAGCACAGTTTACTGAATGACTGGCTGAGAGCTTTACTCTCATGCCCAGCTTTCATTTTGTTTGGGTGAGAAAAAGCGAACTCCCTGATTGATTACTTTCTGGATGATTGGCAGATTGCTTGTCATTTCAAGGAGGACCAGGAGACGATGTGACAACTGATGTGACGACTGACTAACTGACAGGACGGCTGGTTAATTAGTTCACTGAGTGACAGACTGTCTATTTGACTCCAGGCTGATCAGATTAAGACCTTGCTTTGGGCTGACTGGCTGGATGACCAGTTGCCTTGTTTGCAGGAGATAGGGCAGAATAATATGTGGCCCCCTTTTGTTTAGTTTGGACTGGCTGACTGGTTTGTTAACAGGAGTTAGGGCAAAATTAATACAAGACCCTTTTCCCTAGGTTAGACCTGAGGCAGTGTGGGTCAGCAGCATGTTAGGATACTGGATGGAAGGGACTTAGGATGGCCTTGGTAAAATACAATGCTAATTAACCGTTGATGCAAAATTCTACCAAATAATTTAGGGAGGCGTTTTAGTCTTCACACCAGCAACATTTGGGTCTCAACCCAGACTTTAACAAATGGTGGTCTGGAAATAGGAGTACTAGATGTGTATGTTTCTGTCTAAGAATACCTTCCACCCCCCATAGCACAGCCCCCCGGCGCCTTTATATAAATGAACACATTTGAACCCCCACCTTAAACAGACACCCCTGACCCACATAAAACACACAGCCGGGCCATTGTAAATTCCTAAATAGAGCTGACCAAAGTTAAAGAGTGGTGTACTACATATTTAACTCTTTAAAAACCAAAAGCTGGATCCATTCTAACCCCTGACCTCCTGTCTAGATAATATATAATCCATTATATATTAATAGATGCACCCCTAGGCCCCCAGTCATCAATCCATGGTTCCCACTGGTCATTGAATTTCTGGAATCAGGAGTCATGGAGTGTAGAGGGGTGTATTCCAGGCAAGGAAAGTCAGAGGATTTGATAAATGGGTCACTTTCCAGGAATATAGTGGAATGCATTTTCCAACACATTAATTGTATTCGATAGTGGTCTTCAGTTCAACTGGAGTGGAAACCAGACTGTTCACCCCTTTAGAAAAAACATTAACAAACCAGGAAGGAAGAACATTTTTAGGTCATGGAAGTGCTCTGAACTAGATGCTTTACTACACAAAAGTAAGTATTCCCAAAACATGGCAATTACATGGTATACGACATGTAAAAAAAGTAGCCTAGTGACCCACCGGAAATAAATAAATAAATATTACCCCATGGTATAATTATAGATGGCCTATATCTTCAGACTGGTGTATTTCTGAATAGGAAGTAACAGATCCACTGCCTCTATTTCTGGACAGACTCTGATGCAGCAACTCTGACAGGGCAAGAACTGCTACAATTTACATTTTAGCAGATTCGTTTACAATAGGTACAACAGAAGAATAGGTCACCATTCGCAAATCTCATTATCACAAGCATCCTAGGAAAAACACCCACTTATACAACAGTTTACCAACAAATAATAGAATTTGAGTAAAGCAAAAATATTACATAGAGCCCCCCCTAAAATTACAGTTTGAGACCCACAAATCCGCCGTATGAGAGACAGAAACACCCACAGTCTCAAGGTTACAAGGTTACATCAGAAGGTCTAGACGCCTATAATACAAAGTGTTGAAAAAATTAAACATGTGGTGTCTGTACATTACTTCTATTTGAATGTTATACTTTCACTTCAATTTCTTGAATTTTCTTTTCTCTTTGATAGGATTCATTACTTTGTGTAGATGTCAGACAAAATAGTCACATCTTTTAAAATTATTTTGTAATACAACAAAATTTGTGTAAAGTAATTGGGTGTACAAACTCGGGACTGTAGATAGATAAATAGATAGGCACATTTTGGAGACATGAGGTTTCAATCAGTCAGTGGTGGTTTATCATCAGAGTACTATATGTGGTTTTAGGCTGGCTAGATGATATGGGCTGGTCAGCTCATATAGAACAGAAAGATAATATATGGAGGTTAGGTAAACAGTGTAGGGAAGATCAGTTTGAATGTGAAACTACATACTGGATACAGTGGCGCTTTATATGTCACTCTATATGTTCTGCCACATGCCACCTATATTGAACAGGCATACACTTTTGAAGAAATGTTCCCCCAAATGGAAAATGTATTTAAAGCTGCCCATTACTAAAGAATGCTTTTTAAAGATTATTTTAAGGCGTGTCTACTTTATTAGATAGGATACTGGAAGCAGTGATGGGTGACATGCAATAAAATGGGTTATAAAGTGGATATAAACCCAAGACATTGTGAGCAGTGATAATTTTGTGATAACTTTGCAATTCCAGGTAATAGAGACAGCAAAATACATGTTATCCTCTCACTGCCTCTTTTGCTTCCCCCATATAGTTTAGTTGGCCTATTTCAGCCAACATTATAAGAGATATTGGATGTAAATGTCACAAAAAGTAGATAATTATAATAATAACTAAAATAGCTAAAATAACTGCAGACTAAAAAACACTATGCATGAATCAAGACTAGAAATGTGACTAAAAACTAATAAGCATGTCAGTGTAAAGACTAAGGGCTAAAACAAGATATAAGACTGCTTCCAAAATTATCAAAACACTCACACGGAGAATCTCTGTGGCAGACAGCCAGTCTGGGGACGCCTCCTGGAAAACAGTAAGGAGAGATCCCTCACACACACACACACACACAGACACACACACACAGAGCA
Source organism: Monocentris japonica (assembly GCA_900323365.1). Taxonomy (NCBI): domain Eukaryota; kingdom Metazoa; phylum Chordata; class Actinopteri; order Trachichthyiformes; family Monocentridae; genus Monocentris; species Monocentris japonica. The sequence continues at coordinate 15,723 of OOFE01028737.1, forward strand.
GCTGTGGTCTGCGGAGGGTCTAGTAAATCAGAGAGTCCTGCCACACAGTCACCTGTTAACCGTTAACAGTTCCACACAGCAGACACACACACAACTAGGGTTCAGGTAGCGTCTGTCGCTCATGACAACGACCTCCTCGTGGTCATCAAGGTTGTTGTCATTGCACTGAAGTAGGGACAAACCCACCTCCACTGCTGAAATCTGAAAAACAGGAGATGAGGAAAGGAAGATAATACAAATTGTACTTCCTGTTATTAATTAGATACTGCTCAATATTTGCATAAAATGATTTTTACCGTACTGTGATGTCTGATAGTGTACAGCTATAGAGAATTGCATTGAGAAAATTCAAACCCAGGCTGCTGCAGTTACATGGTATGTGCCTTAGCCAAGTGAGCCAACAGGACACCCCAAATTTGTCTTTTTTATCGCAGTTCTGCTCTCTCCATGTATGTCGGGACGATTGCACCACCTGACATTTTTGACTTTGGATCAAAACGGGGTTTCTGAAGAAGCAGATATTGTAGAATAATATGATGTATTACATGTATTTCTTTGACTTGACAGATTGGGATACAAAAACAAAATGCCCGTCATGTCTTTGACCCAAATGACGTTTCTCGATATGGTTCTCGAGTGGTAAAATACTTCAAAAAAATACCTTGAGTACTCTTCTTCCCTATCTTCTTCCCCTTCTTCCACCCAATCAGTCTCCTGATAGGAGGGATAGGAGAGACAGGTCTGCCTTCACTTGGGCTCTTTTTTCTTTCCCCAGCTCCTCTCCATCATCCCTTGGAGTTGCTTGAAATGTTCTAATACTTAATAATTTAACTTAACTTAATAATTGTTGTAATCTCTCTCTCTGTCTCTTTCTCTTTCTTGGTAGGAGCATTATGGAGGAGTCAGACCTACTGAAGGAGAGGCTCCAGGCCATCACCGTAAAGTTTTATTCTGTTCTTCTCCACATCTTCTTATGTGAAACAGTTTTTTTAGTCATACCTGCCATCGTAAAAATGTCTTTGATTAATACTGTCTATGAGCTTAGCAGAATACCCCGACATTTTGGGAAAATAAGCTGTGTACATCAAGAAGATAAATTTGTAATTTGAGAGTTTATTTGCCAAAAAGTCCATTTCTACCTGTTACAATATATTTTCACCACTCACAACCTAAACATGAAAAATGATGTTTGAAAATACAGAATACAAGTCTGATCAATGAAATTAACCAATGATTGTAGAGTAATATTTTTTTCAACAGTATTTTTTGCCATTGCCCTATTCTTTAAGTCACTTGACTCTGCTGAAATTTACCAGTGTCCGAAATTAAGGTCACCTGCCAAGCAAGAGCAGGTAAACGGAAAAAAATACCTGCCAAAAATAATGAATATACATTTTTATGCATTCGCCGTTTTCAATGCTATTTTGTGTACAGAATCTGACCTGAAAACTTGCTCACTCATGTTTACAATGGATCACATTTGCAATTCATAATGAAGTGCAGCAGAATTCAAATGACAAGAGAGCATTTTGAAGCCTAGTTACAAAGTTTGAGAACAGGCAAAGACTAAAAACTGTTTAGCATTCAAGTGTTATTGTGTCAAAAGTTACTGGACAGTGTGGCTGGTGACCCTTACTGATTTATCTACCAAAGACACATTTTACTGTCATTTGGCGCTTGGCAGGTGGTAATTTTGCACCCTGTAATTTAGCCTGCATTATTTTATTTTCCACTTTTCTCTTGTCCTCCTATCCTTGATGTACCAGGAGAAGCGTCGGGTTCAGGAGGACATCAGGCAGAAGAAACAGGAACTGGACCGAGAGAAACTCAAACTGCAGCATCTAAAGGTTTACTGCACTCATTTACAAATAAACGCTTCCATCTGAGAGAAACTGCAACCTGTTAGGGATAATACCTGATGAGGTGTGTGGTAAAACCATTTGACCGGCTGGGTATGATCCCATATACAGTATGTTCCAGTTTCTCTCTGATGGTGTCTGCCACTTTCCAAAGATGAAAAATTAGCAGTGTTCAGTATAGTTTTGAGCATTTTGCAACTAAACTTACAATATTTTTCACAAAGCTAAACGCGAGGATCTGACTAATACCTGGATAATAATTACTTTGCAATTCCAGGTAATAGGACAAACTGAAATAACAACCTGGCAAATGAGAAGTATTTTTGTACCCAAGCAGCCATGAGTGATGATTAACAATGCTTGGTGCTCCGATACTGAAATTGTTTATTTCCTAAGAGAATCCTCATGTTATCTTCACAGCAGTTTACATAGTACCATCAAATGAAACCAGTGTGTCTTGTGTCAATGATTCACACTCTTGCTGTAGCATTCTTACTTGAGTAGCTATGAAATGTCTTAAGAGGTTGGTTATGACATTTATGCAGAGTAAGGTCCCAGGCACTCTGCATTTAAATTGGTTGGACCTTTGTGATCAACAGAAAAAGGCTCTACGGGAGCAGTGGCTGCTAGAGGATTCAACTTCCCATAATGCATTGCACCAGTGCTTTCTGGCCGACCATCAACAGACCAGAGCACTGCAGAGTAACATCCACAGGTAAAACACAGACAGAAAGACCACAGGCAGACAGATACACACACCACACACACACACACACAATTGGTATCAGTGTTAGCATTCTTCATTGAAACTAATGGGTTCAGCTAGCGGAAAGCTAACCTCATTGAAACCCCTGACTCATTAGGATAGAGAGGGAGGTGGAATTTCTGGAGAGGGAGGAGTCTATGATTTCTACCAATGAGAGCTTCATCCTCAAGAGACTGAAGGCTGTGGAGAAAAGTCCAGAGGAAATTATCAAGGTACACACACACACACACACGCACACATTAAACAACTGTGTTCTTATGGTTCCATTGCAATGATCTTACTGTTTTGTGTTTGTCTTCCAGGAGGCCCAAGACAGCTTTATTCCAGGTAAGTCCTGAGCAGTAGTTAATGCACGTTGTCTTAAAAATACACAAATTGGAAGAAATGTACAGAAAGTGCCAAAGTATTTCGGCAGCAACACCTTTTTGTTAGAGGATTTGGCTCCGTCCCTGTGTTACTTTGGCTGACGTGCAGACCATCAGCTTTAATTTGAGGGGATTTTGAGCCATATCAGATGAGCAATTCATGAACTCATCTCCACATCTGATCCACAACTTCAGGGTGTCAAAAGCATTTGGGCAGATAAAGATTATATTCAAAAAAGAAATAATTTCTAGCATGTACTCCAAATGTCTTTTGGACTACATGTAGTCCATCTTCTCTTGGCTGTCTTAACAAGGAAAAATCAGATCCCATGTGGTTTCTACCTACAAACAGACATTAGTTGTTTACATCTGTAACAAGAAGTGCAAGATTTAAACCTTTCTCAGATGTTTTCAAGCCCAAGAGGTTGACGGGTGTTTTCTGTTTGTTTTCTGTCCCATAGAGCCCATACAGGTCGCCACGGTGATCCCTGACCTCCCTGCATCCCTCTCTCCACCAGTCAACAGACACAACGAGCCAAACACACCCAGACAGAGTGAGACACACACATGCACATGCACATACAGTACAAGGATAAGACCTCGCCAAAGGTTTTAGAGAAGGGTTGAAAAATCCTAGCTTGACATCTGCTGTGTGTGTGCGTGCGTCATTGTGGGTTTGCACTACTTTTGTATGTGCTTCGCTTTCATTGTTTTTTTTTAATGTGCTATATACATAAAGTTCAGGGTCCACACTGGTTTTGAGAGGTATATTCCCGACAGGAAAAGTCAGGGAATTTTATCAGTTCTCTGGGAGAAGTCAGGGAATATCAGGGAATTTTACAAATGGGTCACTTTCCAGGAATATAGTAGAATGTATTTTACAACTTGTTTCCCACATTCATTACATTAGCTGGTGGTCTGGCCTGGTCTAATCTGGTTTCCACTCCAAACAACATTAACAAAGCAGGAAAGAAGAACATAACTCTAGTCAATTATACAGCCTACTGACTTTTTTCTCTTGGCCAGATTGGAGGCTTTTAACTTCCTGGACTAACCGAAATATACCAATATTAAAACCAGTGCTGACAAACACAAGCTGACACTGAGATAGACACTGTCTGTCTTCCGTCTCTGTCTCAGCTCTGTTTGCCATGGAGATCAACGTTGCTAAAAACCTGCTGACCGGCGAGAGTGCAGTAGTTTCTACAGCGCCGGTCGCCCCTAAGGAGTTACACCAGCACACCGGGGTCAAGGTTTATGATGACGGCAGGAAGTGTGTTTACGCCCTGGAGGCAAAACAGGTATCATTCCTAGTATTAGTTAGTATTAGTATTATAATAAGTGTCAGCATTAGTATTATAAGTATTACTGTCACAATACTATTAGTATCATAAGTATCAGTATTAGTATTAATGTAGGTATTAGTAGCATTAGTATTGGTTGGCCTATTAGTATTAATGTTAATATTAGCATTGGTGTTAGTATGAGCATTATTATTAGTATTACTATTAAATGCTTAAAATAAATATTGAGCCAAGGGTTTTGATGGGGATTGAAAAGTATAGGGACATGCTTGCTTCTTCTTTCTTTCTTTCTTTCTTTCTTTCTCCTTGTTATCCACTCCTATCAGTCTGACCCCCTCCTTGTTATCTACTCCCATCGGTCTGACCCCTCCTTGTGTTCTACTCCTAGGGGTCACATAAACAGGGCTGTGCGTCTGAACTGTCAGCCAATGAGGTGGAGCAGTTGCTGAGAGACGCAACACTGCATCGCCATGGAAACCACCAAAACAACAGCAAAAGGGATGGACATTTCTATAGCAACCACCAGGATGAGAGACATCAAGGTGAGGGGTATCGCCATAGAAACCAGGGAGAAGGTCATTACATTGGTAACCATCACCTCAGAAACAACCTGGGGGAGAAAGACTGTCGCTATACTAACCACCAGAAGAAAAACTGTCAGAAAAAACAGGGGGAGGGTCAGCACTATGGTGACTGGGAAAGTCATTATAATAGTCAGGAGAGAAATTACCACAGCAACCAGAGGGAGGGCCATCGCCTTGGAAACCACCAGGGGGAGGTGCATCACTATGGCAACCGTTTCTACCAGGAGAGAAGTTGTCATAGCAACCAGGGCTATCAGTGTGGTAACCAGCGTGGTAACCAGCGTGGTAACCACCATGGCAACGGCATCATCAGAAGCAGCAGTAGGATCAGTCAAGGAGCCAGATCCAATGACTGCCCTCCTCCGAGATCACATGACCAGGAAGTGGTATTGGCCTACCAACCAGAGCTCTGCTATACTCCAGCCAATCATATTCCTCTTAGTGATTACATTCACGTGGAAGAGGAAGAGCTTTGCCTCTACAGCCCACCCCGCTACCACTCACACAGCCAGTCAGAGAATGGCCACAACAGAGACAACAATGGTCTGTTCAGTGGCCCCGCCCCATCTGACAGAGCCCCCTCCCCCATCTACGAGGCCGACACCCCTTACACGATCCTCAGCACCATGGAAACCACTGAGCCAATCACAGCTGTCTTCCTGGGCTTCCAGACCACTCAGGATGATAGTG
>OOFE01028742.1:5685-35020 GCA_900323365.1 Monocentris japonica
GCGCGCGCGCGCACTACATATATGGCAATGCCCTAGATAACTAGATAACTAGATAACACACCCCATTCATTATTTATCCTGCTCGCAGCTCATACTTCCTGCACACTGCGGAACTTGAACAACAAAGCAATTCACACCAGGGCTGAATGATCACATGAAGTCATGGACTGGGTTGGATTACCTTCCCCCCTCGGTCAGCTCTCTTAAAATGGCGCCATTACACAGCTGTAAGGCCATGAAACTGCCTGGCGGCACGGAGCAGGTTTTGGCCAAACTGAACAGTAAAGGCTCGGACTGAACCCTGTTTTTTCCTACTTATGTAAGCAAGATACCAGATTGTTCCCAAAACTCTTGTGTGAAGTGACCTTGCTATGCTTTTGGGATCTTTCATTTTTATGTACAGCCAACTAAAGTTTTGTCCAAGCCTCTCATCAATACAAAATAAAGCATAGAAGAGCATACCTGCTATTACACTGTCACTCTAAATAAGTGACTGTGTTAAACCTCTTCTTTAATGACTAGTCTCTACCGTACGTTGTTGTTCCTTATGTTATCTCTCTTATCTGAGGTGTATTGCTCATCGTATCAAAGCGTATATGATGTGATCAGGGGATGTCTAATGTCTCCTCTCCTGTTCTCTGCAGCCTCTCGATGGAGGAACATGTACAGCAGCCCATCAGCAGAGGCTGGCTCAGCAGGCTCAGGCCTGATCTCTCCTGGGTACCACAAATCAACTAACAAATCCCTACTAACCTGTGGCAGCTCAGGTATGGCATGACATTAACACACTGTGCTCTTTTTCTGCTCAACTCAACACTGGGATTGACGTCGGGTTTAGTAAGGTGGCAGGTCAATTGATATGTTTGAAATGGTATGTGCACTAATGCATCAGAATGTCTTCTCAAAGGATATGAATAGTAACATTGAAGAGTTGACATTGAAGATACCACATTATCTTGTGTTGTGCATTACTAAGATCCCTGAAATGTATATTAACTGGTGGTACAAATACTTTGCACCCTTGTTTTTCTACACGTTGCCTCCCAAGATGTGGAACTATGCTGTGCAAAGACCAACAATGCTCATGTTGTTGTGCAAGCACTATAAATAACAAATCTTTGCATGAACTTGTAAATGCTTGGCTTGTGGGCGGTGACCCGATCTAATCCCGACTTTTTACATAACCAAATGCCCCTGGATGTTGTTGTCGTTTCCAGTTTGTCTCAGTCTGAGTGTTGGGCTTGTGTGTCAGACAGACATGCCTGGCAGGTGGACTTTGCATACAGCTCCTCCTGTGCATCATCAGCAGACAGTCCTTTCTGGACTAATGCTGACATGGCTGGGGTGAAGTCAGGGTTTCCGGGATGGAGGAGCATGTTCTCCCAAACACAGCCCACATCTGATTGTCAGACAGAGCCATAGCTGAATCTCAGACTCCTTCATAATTCGCTTTCTGCCTGACGGAAGTGGAAATAAAAAGTGTGGTTTATTTAATCTCCTTTTGAGATGTAAGATGCAGTTTGTAACCAAATTGCCCCATTGTGTTTGCAGGCCCCATGAGCTTGCACTCAGCTCTGAGCTCCCAGTCCTCCATAGATAGTGAGCTCAGCACATCCGATGACTCCATCTCTATGGGCTATAAGCTGCAGGACCTCACTGATGTCCAGATCATGGCTCGCCTACAGGAGGAGAGTGAGTAGAGGTGTTGTGTACATCGTGTTCTGGATGGCAGTCGTAAATATTTTCAAGGGCAAAAGAGGGCAATACTGTATATGACAGGTAGTTGATGAGCAAAGAGACGAAGCAAAGTCAGCCTTTGTGCCAACATTTGCTCGTACCTCAGATAGAATGTGTGTGTGCACATTTGCATGGCTCCATGTGCACAGACATCTTTTTAATCAGTTTGTGTGTTTGGTCTCAGGTTTGAGGCAAGATTATGCTTCCAGCTCAGCCTCTGCGTCACGACGCAGCTCCACAGCCTCTCTGCAGTCCCTGCGCCGGGGTGGCACCTACAGTGACCAGGAGTTTGACAGCTATAGTCTGGAAGATGAAGAAGATGAATTCTCCTCCCTGCCCCAGCGTCGGCATCACTTTACCCCCTCCCCCCTTGGTTCACCCCGATGCCTGTCTCCCTCCACCTCTAGCCACGGCCAGGAATACAGCAGCCGACTAGGTGCTCCACGCACAAGAACACCCAGACGCTCTCTCCAGGGCCCCAGCCCAGAGCTGCTCAAATTTGCCAAGAGTGAGGGTAGGTGTCTATCAATAATCACACAGTGTTGTACACTATGTGCAAACCAGACAGATCAGTGTCACCAACTCTGAGATTGCTGTTGTACCAAAACCGGAATAATGTATACTATTGTTGCTAAATGTAGTGTGTATGTGTGGTTCCAGAGGAGTTGAGGCACAGCATGCCTAATCTGGCCCCCCGCACCAGCCTGCGTTCCCTGGAGGCAGTCAGAAACAGCCGCAGCATGGAGGCTAACCTCCAGAGCTCTGGCAACCGCATGTCCCGTCTGACTCACTCCCCCTCCACAGGTAACCCTGCCCTCCTCACCTGGTCCTCACCTCACCAATCCTCCAGGTACCATATTATGGTACCCTCACTTGCCTCCCCACACCTACCCCACAGCCTTGCCTACTCCAAACAGCTACTATACCACAGGTATCATAATCTATTAACCAAAGCTTTTATGAGTTCTCCAAAACTACCCAATCATTGTCCCACTCCTTCCCTGACTACTCATCCTGGCTCACAACCCCCAGGTAATGTACAGGCTACCCTGTTACCAACAAAGCAAACCTTTCACCCACCTGTCACACAGGTTTTCCACTACTTTGCTCCACACCTACCCCTGGTAACCCAGTACTATCCCTCCCAGGGTACAGGTTTGCCTACAACTCCTTGCTGCCACAAATGGCGTTGGTTTGGAGCTCAACTATATTGATAATTCATGTTGTTTTGTGCAATTTTCCAATCTGTCTTAAAGAAATCTATCAGCTGGTTAAGATTCCATTATACCATCATGCCTTTCTTCCACACAAGGTATGACTTGCAGCCGGCTACGTAGCAACGGCCAGTCTCATTTCTCCATCCGGGCTCCAGTGAAAGCCATGAGCCCTATGGGCTCCATGACAGCAGCTCGTCAGTCGTCCAGAGGTCTACCTGTAATCCAAGCACCACCTACAGCAGGGGTCCGCAGGGTCCAGTCCCCAGGCTCTGCCAATGGGGGAGCCTACCTACCCGGGAGAGCCTCAACTGGGACAGGGAGGCAGGTAGTGGGCCGAGGACAGGCTGCACCAACAGCATCCACAAGGAGCAGACTTTCACAGCCCCCCAGGAGGTGAGTGCTTAAACTGAATGCTGTTAAGAAATTGAGTGTGGCATGCATCCTTTTAACCAGTGCAAGTTTGTTTTTATGCTCTATGGATCATCACAAGTTTTATGCATTTGCATCTAGTGCTGTTGAGCAGATGAGCAGATTAGTGTTAATCACAGACTTGAATGACCTTTATCTGTACAGCCTCTCCTGTTAATGAAGACTAACTTCATATTTTATTGACAGGTCTTTGGGCATGACTAAAATCTCAGATGAATCATGGAAAGATGGCTGTTACTGAGTCTCACCAGTGGATGAAGAATGATTACTGCTGAAACCTCCACCTCACCTCTCTCCTTTACCTCACAGAGTACAAGGAACACAATCACTGTACACAAATATACTGTACTGCCTCTCAATCCCCCACTTCAGACTGGAGCAATGGGCTGCACTGGACCTGTAAAAAAGATTCATCTCTTTCCCATAACACTCTCACCCCACAGTCACAGAGAGAGGGAGGTGCAGACAGACAAGAAGGCACACATGCACACTCCACTTGTTGTATGGACCAATTCAGAGCTTCCAGAAGATATGTTTGTCAATTTTTCATGGTGTGTGTGTGAGAGAGAGAGTGTGAGAGAGAGTGAGAGAGAGAGAGAGATTGAGATTGAGATATTGACTTGGTCCTGTTGTTGTATTTGAAATGAAGACATGGCTGGTTTGGCCATTTTATTTTCTGTGCGAATTCCTTCTAGATGAAGGTGATATGAGTGTTGCATGCTTGTTTGTTTTTCTTTTCCCCTACAATATATGGAGCAGCCTTTTCATTATGATGCAATATGTCCAAGTTTCCAACTCTCCCACAATGATCTGTGTGTGGATTTATGAATGTTTGAGTGGTTCGTAGTGAAATTCTGTTTAGATGTGTTTTGCTGTTTGCTGACACAGCAATGCAACTTCTCTAAACCACACTGCCCTTATAACTACTGCTATAAAAAAAGAGCAAAATCGTTTGTGCCAAGGTGCATTTCAGCTGCAACACTCTTTCTAATTCCATAAGTAATCTAAGTCAAAGAAGGTACTGTTAGGTACTGCATTTTCCAGGCATTTTTACTGCATATCTAGAGGTGGATTTGGGTGTTGGCTTTTGGATACCACTGTAATAAATAGTGTTTATGCACGAAGGCCTTGTGCCTTATAGACAGCTATGCACCCTCATGCAGAGTGCCTCTGAAAATTAGCTGTTATGAAAATTAATAAAGTTTACCCTGAAACTATAGTTGCATATCTAATTGTTTTTCTTTCAGATTACATGCAGCCAAGGTATATTTGCATCACAGGAGAATTAGTCACACCATTTCCTGCAGCAGTCAATCACTGTAAACTCAAGTAAAAATGGCTGATATCTCCCGGTTAATTTCTGGGCGCATCTATCAACCAGTTCTCAAATGAATGCTCAGTGCTGCCCACCACCTGTGACAAAATGGCCTACAGGCCTCAGTGCAGTTGGACTGAGCGCACTGTCAGTAACCACATAAAAGTTGTATTCAGTAATCTAATGTGGCAATTTAGTGACAGAGAATTCATTAAATAAGTTCTCATCAACAGAATGGCTGTGTTAATGTAACTCTGCTCTCTTATGCATGACGCAAATAGTAAGGGATCAGCGGTAAACGAGGCCACGCATTGTCTGCCCCCCGCCCTCCCTCTGCTTGTCAGGAAGCAACCTGATTGGCCGAGGCCTAGCAAAGAGTGCCCGGGGATCCAAAACTGCAGGCCGCACTTAGCTTACCGTCAAAAATAAACCAAAACAATAACAGACAAAACCGAGAAGGGGGAGAATCGCCGATAGACTCGGAACACTTCGTTATCAGGTAAAATTATTTTGAATCGATTAGAAAGGTATATTGAATGCGGCGCAAGGGCCCAGTCGGCCGTAGCGGGCCTCTTTCAGCCTTCTCTGAAAACATGGTAGATAATGCGGCACAAGCAGCCGTGGCTAGGTTAGCAAGCTAGCTAGCCAACTAGACGGCTGTTATCGCGTGGATTAATGCGAAATGCATTGAAAATACACTAAAACTATTGCTTGCAATATTTATGTCATGACGATGGTATCACATTGTGTTACTTGAGCTTAAACACCCATACATTTTTGGTTATTGAATTCCTTACATTAGCCATTTTGCTAAACAAAATGGCGATGGGCGGAACAGCCCTAGCCTACTTGCTAGTTAGCCCCGGTGGGTGGAGGGCGTTAGCCGCCCTAGTATGCATTGCATAACGTTTGCAGTGCTTTCATTGGCGGCCATAAATTCGGAGCATGTGTGGTTTGTTAGAATCCCGGGTAAAAGACTTGCTCATTATTTAAGTCTAATGGTAACGGACAGGTAATAAGAGCAGTGTGGTTGCACAATGTAAGAATTTCATTACATAATAAGGTATCCACCGTTAGAAAAAGACATACTACACATTATTGCTGATAAGAATTTTGGGCTCATTTTGACCGTCATTTGATGGCGATGCATTTCATCCGACAAACTAATTGTACAATTAGTACAGTGAGATAATATTCCCAGTGTCCGTGAGGTCGTTCTCCTGGTAAAGCCAGGCACACACTGAGTTTGTCAGCCCTTTGTCTCACGGCTATCAAGCTCAACTAGATCCAGGTGTATGTGTCCTTTGGTTGGAGCTGTCTGTAGTGCTCCCGATAGGCACCGGATGGAGCCAATAGGCAGGAACATAGTAGCCCACCACAATGGCCTGCAGCCCCTTAATAAACAGACGTTTTCTGCTGTTTGCACTTAAGTCGTACCAGTTATTTGTAGTCAACTGTGCCCCCAAAAATAATTTAAGACACACAATATTTAAGAAAAATGGTTGCACTTTAGAACCAGACTTTCATAACAGTGAAAAAAGCTACTATTTGGCTTGTGTCTAAGTAGTATTCCAACATTACACAACAAGTGTAATGTTGTTGTGTAATGTTGGGATATATACTATCGCTTATAGTTGACAAAAAACTATGGTTGCATATATTGGACTATTACCTTGACTAACCCAGTCATTCATACCATGTTCATTATCCTCATTCTATGATCAGTATGATGCATACATGCTTATTTGTACCAATTTCCCCTTTCTGACAGTATATTTTGTGTTTTACTTTCCCAGAAGGATTGTTTCTCCTCATGGAAGGTAGCACCCTAAATAACCTATTGGTTTTATTCTAGAGAGTCTTGGCATCAAATGTGAAGGTATGTATTGATCTATCTTATCACATTGGCCTAGTTGGCATTGTCAGTCATTGCTTTCACTTTCATTTTGAGTAATGCACACAGACAGACAAAAAGAAATGCCTAACATAATGCATATTGTATTTTCCAGTCTTTTTCTAAGTGAAGACATGGACCAAGGTGGAGGGGTGTTGGAGCTACACACACAGGAGCTTAAGATGCCCCATACTATGATCATGCAAGACTTTGGTAGGTGGACAATTAGGCTTGATGACTGCTATCATATTGCAAACAGCACTCCATTTCATAGATGCAATGATTGTTTATATCTCCCTGTTCCCTTCACGTATTTGTGTTTGCAGTGGCGGGAATGGGAGGCCTGGCTCACATCGACGGGGAGCACATTGTAGTGTCTGTGCCCGAGGGTATGCTTTTGTCTGATGTGATGACAGACGAGGGCATCCTGCTGGAGCATGGCCTTGAGGTGGAGGGCCTAGAGACCCAGGTGGTGGAAGGCCTAGAGACAGAGGTGGTGGAAGGTCTGGAGACTGAGGTGGTAGAAAGCTTAGAGACCGATGTGGAGGGCCTGGAGGCAGAAGTGGTTGATGGTCTACAGACCCATGTGGTAGAGCTGGAAGCTCAGGTTGTTGAAGACTTACAGGGGGAGGTGGAAGTGGAGGGTCTAGAGGCACAGGTGGTAGAGGGCCTGGAAACTGAGGTAGATGTTGAGGGCCTGGAAGCTCATGTTGTTGAGGGCCTTGAGGAGGAGGTGGAAGTGGAAGGCTTAGAAACAGAGGTTGTTGAAGGTCTAGAGGTAGATGTAGAAGGTCTACAGGAAGGCGTGGAGAGCCATGAAATGAGCAACGAAGACATGGTGTCCTCAGAACATAGTGTGATCATGCCTGAGAACATCCTGGGGACAGAGGTTGCTATAGAGGAAGCTCTGGACCCCCATCATCACCACGTCTTGACCTCAGACCTCATTCAAGACCCAGACCACCACCATGATATTCCAGACCAGGTATTTGTGGCAGAACTACTGTCTGAGCACCATGACAACACCCTGGACCAGCAGCTTGTGTCTGAGGGCGTGATGGTAGCAGAGGCCAACTCTGAGACTATCATCCATGAGCAGCTGCCAACCGAGGCTGTCACCCTGCAGACAGACGAGGATGATGATGCAAGAAGCAGCTCTGAGGATTACCTCATGATCTCCTGTGAGTGAGACAGCTTGCCCTATGACGTCACAAACATTGCTCTTGTGAAATGTAATTTTTATCATTGCTGACATACAATTGTGAATAACTAAGGCTATAAAAGGACCTTGTTTTTGCATCACTGTAGTGGATGAGGTTGGGGAGAAGCTGGACATAGGAGACACTCCCCTTGAGATCAGCACTGAGGTAATGGAAGACAAGGAAGCCAAAGAGGAGGATGGATCTGAGGTTATCAAAGTCTACATTTTCAAAGCTGAAGCAGATGACGATTTGGGTAAGTGGCAAATTTCAGAATCTGCTGACAATATGTTGCAGTATTTTAATTTCTGCAACTCAAGGAAATACCTATAGATTTCTCCCCTGAAGTGTTGAATCATGGCTTTGATTGAATTTTTTTTGTTTGTTTGTTTTTTTCCACAGGAGGAACAGAGGTAATAACAGAGGATGATTACCAGAATGGCCATCCTGATTTGGAGGCTGCGTCTTCAGGCAGACTGGGAGTTGGCCGTGACAAGATGGTCTACATGGCCGTCAAGAACCACCCAAAAGAAGAGGAGGACGATGACGATGATGACAGTGATGATGATGATGATGATGATGATGACATTAGTAAGTATTCTTGTGACACAGTCCACTGATCAAACACTTTCAACTGACACTTTATCAGCCAGGTCCCACTGAATGGTTGTAAATCAGTAGGAGGGCATTAAACAGATTGTCTCTGTGACTGTTTATAGATGAAAGAGACATGGCTGAGCAGGTGTATATGGAGGTGGTAGTAGATCAGGAAGAGGAGGCTGCAGCACAGCAAGCCCAGCTAGATGACTCCCTTAACAACAAGATGTTTGTGCCCGTGTCCTGGGCAAATTCTTATGGTAAACATCACGGCTTGGATGTACACCACTTTTATAGCATGAAAGTATTCTATAACAAGCTTTAATTTTCAGATAACGCGTTCTGAACAGGTTTCATGGTGAGAAAAGTATTTAATTCTGTTGATCATGAACTGATATCTCTGTGCAGGTAACAGCATTGATCCGGTGAAGAATGGAACAGCCACTCCATTTCTGCAGATCCGAGAGGGACTGGGCACCAACCGTACCCTCAAACCCAAGGCTAAGAAAAAGAAGAAGGGAGAAACACGGCAGTGTCAGACTGGTATGAACAGTCATTACTGAGGGTAGAGGGTTGTTTGATGGCGGGAATGGCTGTAAGGGATGACACACATTTGTATTGCAGGACAGAGCAACATTTGATAATTCTGTGAATCTCATGGATGAATTTTACACTGTTTATAAAGTGTGGTTGACAGTATTATGAAGTAATGCATGTTCATCCCTCTCCCAGCTGTTATCATTGGCCCAGATGGCATGCCTCTGACTGTCTACCCCTGCCACATCTGTGGAAAGAAGTTCCGCTCGCGAGGCTTCCTCAAATGCCACATGAAGAACCACCCGGACCATCTGCTAAAGAAGAAATACCAGTGTACAGACTGCGACTTCACCACAAACAAGAAGGTCAATTTCCACAACCACCTTGAGAGCCACAAGTTGCTGAGCCACCACAGTGAGCGGTCTCCCGAATACACAGAGTACACGCGGCGTTACCACGAGTCCAGCCCCCTGGACTCCGACAAGCTCATTGTCAAGGACCGGGAGCCCAAACTGCATCACTGCAAGTACTGTGATTATGAGACAGCTGAGCAGGGCCTGCTCAACCGTCACCTGCTGGCTGTGCACAGTAAGAACTTTGCCCATGTGTGTGTGGAGTGCGCCAAAGGCTTTCGTCACCCGTCAGAGCTGAAGAAGCACATGCGGACCCACACAGGTGAGAAGCCCTACCACTGCCCACACTGTGAGTTTCGCTGCGCAGATCAGTCCAACCTAAAGACTCACATCAAGAGCAAGCATGGGGCAGACCTGCCCTTCAAATGCAGCCACTGCCCCCAGGCCTACGCCGATGCGCGGGAGCTCCAGCGTCATATAGAGATGGTGCAAGGCCATAAGACCCACCAGTGCCCACACTGTGAGCACAAGAGCACCAACTCCAGTGACCTTAAGCGCCACATCATCTCTGTGCACACCAAGGACTTCCCCCACCAGTGTGACGTGTGTGAGAAGGGCTTCCACAGGCCTTCTGAGTTGAAGAAACATGCGGAGACACACAAGGGCAACAAGGTGCATCAGTGCAGGCATTGTAACTTCAATGCTCCTGACACCTTCACGCTGAGTCGCCACATCCTGTCCTTGCATACTAAGGACCTCCCCTTTAAGTGCAAGCGCTGCCGGCGAGGCTTCCGGCAGCCAGCGGAGCTCAAGAAGCACATGAAGACGCACAGTGGTAGAAAGGTTTACCAGTGCCAGTATTGCGAGTACAACAGTACAGACGCTTCTGGCTTCAAACGCCATGTCATCTCAATTCACACCAAGGACTACCCACACCGCTGCGACTACTGCACCAAGGGCTTTCGGAGGCCTTCAGAGAAGAGCCAGCACATAGCCAGACATCACAAAGACATGTTAATGTAATGTCATCAAGCACCCACAGACACTCCTTTTTCCCTAGTAAATCTGTGTCACACACCGAGTTAATTTTAGTCTGTTAAAGGAATGATGGATATAGACTGTGGATGATAACAATGTTCTAATTGACCATTCTGTCGTGAAATGGATCTAATCTCCCCCCAAGGGTAATGCAAGAACACATTTTTAGGTCAAGGTGAAGTTAAAAAAGAAAGTGTATACATGTTGTGGGACAGCTGTAACTTTTGTCTTGTTATGTTGCAAAATCACATATGAACATATATTCAGGGTTTCAAATTTCTATATTTTTATACCCACTCAGCTGAAATGCTGTAAGATGACAGCTGTGTCATATGATATAGAAAGTGGTGCTTTGTGAACGTCATGCCAGTTCTTCAGACAATGTGGAATGAGTACAGGAGAAATTTGTCTCCCGAGTACCAACTAGTATCTCTTTCCCCTTACTAACCAGCTTTTACCCTGACATTTGCTTTGAATGCCATCATGTCATTAATCCAAGGGGCAGGTCCATTTGTGAGATCAAAAATGGTTTGGAACAATGTTTACATACATAACGCACCTTAAAAGTAGATTTCATAATTCTAACAGTTGTACTTCTGTACACTGATTTTCCTCCTGAGTCTGAACACTCTTGGAGTGCCATTAAAGTAATCATGTATAATGTATATTATGTTATAAAATTAATTTTATAACTGGTCAGAACAGCAGTGTCTAGAAAACAAAAAGGTGCAGTTGATATATTAGTGGAATATCCCTTTAGTGTAAACAAAACACATTTCTGACAGAAATCTACTTTTTCCCCTCTGATGGTTGCGATGATTAATCAACGTATTAATGTATGAGCTTGACAGAGGGTTGACTTCAGAATGTTTGGCAACTCTCTGAAGTGGTTGAATCTGACTGCCACTGTAAGATGTGTATTTGTGATGTTACCTATGACACAGATGTGCTCTCTCAACTAACCGTTTGATTGCAATCATGCCTTACATCCGTTGGTCTTTATTCCTCAAGCACTGAACTCAGCTAATCAGAAAACAAGTGATTTTTAAGTCTCAAACATGCTGTATCAATACCATCCTCAGAGATTTTGTATGTTTGAGTCAGTAGAAAGCACTTTAATTACTTTTTTTTTTTAATTACATGTATAGGGAGTATATATAGTCCCTGGATAATAAACAATTACTGAGCTATGTGAGTGGATAAAGAGTGTTTTGAGTATTATCTCCTAGCAGGTGGGAACATACCATTATTCCATCAAAATTGAATTGTCATTGGAAAAAGGTGAATGGTGAAACCATCTATTGTTCTGTTCTATGGATAAGTGATTGGGTTTTGTGTTTATGTTTGTGCTCACTAACATCAGTTTCCCTGACCCTAGTCCTTTGTAACCGAATCCCAAGCATGGGATTGCACCCTTGAACTCAATGGTCCACATATTGGCATTAGTCTTAAAAGTATGCACATATGCTGTCTCCATAAATTAATTGTGGTATATATTAAAGATCCATGCATTTTGTGTACCTTAGTCTATTTTTCTTTCAGTCTGATTGTGGATAAACTACTGGTGAGGAGGAACCAAAATAAACTATCTTTTTTCACTTGTTTGTCCTTTTTGTCCTGCAACTTATAATTGCCTCTAGGTGGCAGCCTTTCTGTTTCTGACTGGGTTAGTTATGGAGATGAAGGCACAAAATACAGGTTACATTGTTCCATACTACCTCATCTTGATCCATTAGATTTGTCGGCATACCTGTTTCAAGGGCAGCATCACACGAAAAAGTAGTAGAAGCTACCTCTGTGAAGTCATGAGCAATTCCATGCTCCTCAAGCTGCCTGTGCATCAATATTGATTCTCCAGGGCAGTGGTTCTCAATCCTGGTCCTCCCCTGCTGGTAGTTAATCACGTTCACCTGGTATCCCAGGTCTAAATCACTCCCTGATTAAATGGCTGGATTTAAAATCAGCAGGGCTCTGGGGCCCAACGAGCAGGATTGAGAACCATTGCTAGGGTACATAGGTTGAAATGAAGCAGCCACGCCTTACCAGTCTGCTTTGGTGGAGAACCGTCTTTTAATTCAATGAATTCTTTTAGTTCAATATGACTACTTGAAAAAGAGGCAGCACATCAAAATTAGTAAAAATGACCGGATGCAACAATCACATTTCACTAAGTTGCTGGGGCACACCACCAAACGTTCAGGGTTTCAAATTTAGCAGACAAAGCCAACCGGCCTAAAAAGGCATCAGGGCGTGTATAGCTTCTCCTGGGAGAAGTCACAAACCTCATCAACTTTCATTCATTCCTTTAAAGTAGTGAGTATGAATGAGTTAATGGCCTAAAACGATATCGTACTGCTTTCATCCTGTGTCCTTGGATTCCTTCTTGGATTGCCTACAATCAATCAATCGTGTGCTGTAGATATGTCAACAAGAGTGCTATGAACTCTGATTCAATTTCATGTTCAACTAAAGGAAATTGACAACTGCATCTTCTGCCTTGACTCCTCTCTTTACGGAGACCCACAAGGGAAGTGACTGTTTATGACACACGGGTAGAGAAATGTAACAGTATGTGTTGCAAAGATGTGTTGAAGTCATGCCTTGCTTTACCTTCCCTGTCACCTGTCACAGAAGATATATGATGCCTCATACTGGGGGAAATGAAGCTGTGCACATGGGTTTGCATGGGCACCACAAACACCCGAGGAAATAAATGCAACAGCCTGTTCATTTCTGTTGCCTTCATAGAATATCTCCCATAAATCACTTACTGGTGTAGCTGTCAGCAAAACCGCTGAGGACAAGGAGATCAATAGGCAGATACAGCCATAAAATCCTCTCTAAGTAAGCCTTCCTTCTCACTATATTATCAAGCGAGAGTTCAGTATGAGTAGCATGTAAGGTTGGCCTTTCTACATACATACAGAATTACTGAAAGTATATAATTGCACAACAGCAGTAAACTCATTTTCTAATTTCCTCTCTGTGTATGCCCTAGCTATCTGCGTCTGAGTTACAAGCTTGTTCCATCCTGTTTGTATCAGTGGAGCATCAAACCCCCAGAAAGACACACACACACACACCATATACTTAATAGCCTCTGAGGAAGGAGACATTGCTGTGATGAGAATTGACAGACATACACAGATAATCCGGCCTTTGCAGAAGGTCAAACCAATTTACTTGATGTAGTCATTTTTGTCACAGTGGATCAATGGGCTACGGTCTGGGTGTGATTAGAATGATGAAACTGCCATCAAATCTCCAGGGTCAGACGCTGATGTTCCCCAGGCTCGGCAAGGATTTTGAGTCTGCCTACAGTCAATGAATGAAAAGGTGATGATCCAAACACAAATATGACAGTA
Source organism: Monocentris japonica (assembly GCA_900323365.1). Lineage (NCBI taxonomy): Eukaryota > Metazoa > Chordata > Actinopteri > Trachichthyiformes > Monocentridae > Monocentris > Monocentris japonica. The sequence goes on from OOFE01028742.1 coordinate 19,367, forward strand.
AATATTAGCAAAAGAAAGTGCTGCATGGTAATCATCATTTAGTCATCCCAAACATTTAAACTGCCAGATATGGTGCTGCTTCAGAGCATATTGTTTGAGATTTTGTTTTGGACTGCTTGGGATTCTGGTGTCCAAGAGCATATTGCTCTTGCATATTTCAGTTAGTAACAATTGGAGCTGGGACTGTGTTATCAACTCATTTCACTGGTAGACAGTTACACTCCTATATTACCTCCAGATCCCATGGTGGCCCATATAGCCTGTGTAGGCACATCCAAACAGGGCTAGTACTGGCGCCAACTGGAGACCGTGGACCCCTCGGGGAAATCAGGGCCAGATTGCTTGGAGCCGGGCAGAATGGAGCTGCTGATTAGTCAGAGAAAGGACTGTGTTGTCAACTACGCATGAGAGAGAGAGAGAGAGAGAGCATAGATACCAGGCAGCCTGTTGACTGTGACAGGTCTCTCTGAATCACCCATCCTCCCTGCCAATGTGCTGCTGAGGCTGTTGGCGCAGTTATGTTTGCACTTAGTGTATTTTTAGGTTGTGTCATATGATGTACCTCTATCCCAACACTGGTTCAACAAAGTATTGCATTAAAGGTGAAACTCTGCTCTTAAGACTGAAGACAGCAGACACTGGGGCTGTAACATCTTGAAAGGAAATGCAGATAAAAAAATACCTGCATCGGTTAGAATACTTATCGTTGATCGGAAGTGTTGATTCTACTCTATGGGGAAGTATTTCCTTTTGAGTATTCACTAGATGTCACTGTTAACCCATCATACACGGAGACATTGATCGTTGCATGGGCCCCTATACATGCATGCATGTTCTACGTACCACCAGGAGTCCTTCAAGGGGTCTCCTCTCATTTCACTCCTTAGAAGTAAGGTCAATGAGAAAATGTGCTTACTTAATGGTCGTTGGGATCAAAGGGAACAAAGGTTTCACTCTACCCACTGTTACCTCCCCACAAGTATAGACAGTTATAAAATGAAAAATGAAAACTTCCTTCGATTCCTTAGTATACAACCTTATCAAATAGTGTCTAATGTGTATCCATTCGGCGGTCCATGACATTAAAAGAAAGGTATAGGACCCCCTGCCACATATTGTCATCCTCTATCAATTAAGAAGATGAATGACCTGCCTATTAATCTGCAGTCAAATGCTGCGCGGGCTATTTTGACCTGGATCACAGCCAAGACACGTCATCTGCAGGTAGGTGTGGTTAACCGGGATGAATAATACCGTAGCCTCCGTTACGTTGCAGCAGAGTTACAGCCTGACACCGGAGAGGAGCAGAAGGGGTTTTTTGACGGCTGACCACCTCGTGTAATTTTGAGTCCAGTGATGGAAAAGCAGGAGATCCTCTTGTTTACGTTTCTTTTCAATCATTACGTCGGCACAATCCTCTTAAGCATCTGGTTTTTCGTTTACGGGACACCTACAGAAACCACCAACTATGGATTGCCTGATTCAAGTTGGACCACCTGATCCTGTTTGCGCCAAGACAACCGACCACAATTAGAGACAAATAGTCGTTATGGACAATTGTGTAGTCCCAGCAAATAGAACTAAGATTTTGAGTTAGATTTTCAGGATATCACATCTATTACATGGACGTAACGGTTCCAGCCTCTTTTATCTGAGGTTCCGCGCTATGTTTTAGTCATTATGAAAAAAAAATCTGTAGTTAGAATAGATAGTATTCGTGCGACTGTTTCGTATCTGCTGACTGAAATGCCTTGGTGTTAGTGTGGTGAAGAGCTTTAATTGCGCATGTAAGAATAGTGCGCTGCAGCTTGGACGCTACGTTACCACAGGAAATCCGCTCACACTTGCATCTACCTGCAAGCTTAAACTGCCACAGGCCTCGCTAACCACTGTGAAACGTTTTATTGTTTCATATTGTTTCAGGTCGTGCAGTTTGAACTAGATCTTACTTAAACTGCATCCAACTCCCATCTGCTTGGCAGGACTCAGCCATGGCTTTACCAGATAGTGGCATAGCTGGGGAGGAAGTAACCTTCCCAGAGATTATAGAGCTCAACGTTGGTGGTCAGGTGTACATCACCCGCTATTCTACCCTCACAAGCGTGCCAGACTCCCTGCTATGGGAGATGTTCAGTCAAAAGTCCACCAAAGGACTGGCCAGGGACACCAAGGGGCGATTCTTTGTGGACCGTGATGGCTTCCTGTTTCGTTACATCCTGGACTACATGCGTGATCAACAGCTGGTTCTCCCAGACCACTTCCCTGAGCGCGGACGTCTGCAGCGGGAAGCTGAGTTCTTCAACCTGCCTGAGCTTGTGAAGCTACTGGCACCCAAAATCAGCAAGCAGAACTCTCTGGGTGACGAGGGATGTCAGAGTGATCCAGAGGACTCCTCACCTGGGATTGACACCGCCCGTAACCTTGGCTCCCTGGGTGCTGCTGCTGCTGCCTGTGCCAGTCTGGTGCCCAGTGCTGTGGATGGCAAACGGTCTGGGTTTATCACAATTGGCTACCGAGGCTCGTACACCCTAGGTCGTGACAGCCAGACCGACGCCAAATTCCGGCGGGTGGCACGCATCATGGTGTGTGGAAAGACCTCCCTGGCCAAAGAGGTGTTTGGGGAGACTCTGAATGAGAGCCGTGACCCAGACCGCCCACCGGAGCGTTACACATCCCGATACTATCTCAAGTTCACCTTCCTGGAGCAGGCGTTTGACAAGCTGGCTGATGCAGGCTTTCACATGGTGGCCTGTAATTCCACAGGAACCTGCGCCTTTGCCCACGAGCAGACGGACGACAAGATCTGGACCAGCTACACTGAATATGTGTTCTACCGTGAGTGAGAACAACGACTTTGTCCTCCTGGTCCCTCCACCCCGCCTCCAAGTGCCCCCCAGCCTCCAGCCATCCTCTTTCTTTCTCTCTCTGATGACTCCTGCACCAGTAGATGTACCGTAGATCTTCTATCCCTCCATCTTTCTCTCTCCAGCCTCCAGCTTTTATCCTATGAACAATACCCACCAGCTGCAGTTTGAAACTACAGCCTCCTTCCAGATCGATTCCCCCCATCCTCAGGTCCAGCTTCCGCCCCAGCCTAAGTCCCAGTTCCATCTACTTGTAGCCCCAGCCCAACCCCAGCCCAAACCCCAGCCCAAACCCCAGCCCAAACCCCAGCTCTAGCCTCAATCTAGATCCCTTGGCCACTGCAACCCTACATCTTTTCCTACAAAGACTGATACCATATATATACTATTTCCCCTTTGTATAAATTACATCTGCCTTGGTGAAGCACAATGCTGTATCTAAGAGCTAATTTTGTTAAAATGAGCCCCAGCGAGTCTATTTGACCATAGAACTAGTCATGGGGGCCTCATAGTAAGGGCTTCAAAGAGTGATGTACAGTACTGTACTCTGCCTCTGCTTACTCAAGCAGATCGGACTCTCTCCTGCCCCTCTGAACTAAATTACCAAATAATTGGACATCTTATCAGCCTTGAGGGATGTGAGCAGCCCAGCACAAGGAAGAAGTGTTCCATGAAAATATAATTTCCTTCAGTTTTTTATTAAACGTGTCCAGTACCATGTGGTTGCGAACATAATTTTACTGTTCAATGGTTGTCATGAGTGATGGTTTAGTTAAGCCTCTGCTCATAAAGATAATATAGCCATGTGGGCAAGAAAACACATTTTTTATTGTGAAAGGAAAAGACTGGCATGGACAGCTTTTTACACTAGCACATTGTAGGACAATCCAGTTGTAGGTGTGTGGAATTTCCTGTTCAAAAAGATGTTAATAGCTGTGTCAAGCTATCAAGCAACAGGCTTTGATAGGTGTGGAGAATGCACAAATATCAAGGAGTTTTGTTGACTGGAGGAAAAAAAAAAAAAAGCTTGCTAGAGATGCCAGATGAAGTGTGTGTATTGATTGTGCAATGGAGCGTTCAATATTCTAATCACCCACGCTGAAAGGGCAGAGGAGATGAAAGGTGTTACATCACTCAGCTCACTGCGCTCCTTTTCTCTCATTGTGCTTCTTTAACGTTTTTTTGCTCAATTGCACATATAAGAACATTTTTACAGTGAAGCGCTTATTTGGAAAGGCCCACAACATGGCTCTTGCCCTTTCTAAAAACTGGTTGCCACCTTAGGGTGTCATATTTTTCTCTGTTGAGTGTTTTGTAAAAAATAATGCCATTCATAATACTCAGTTCAGTATTACAGTTCAAGCTGTTGCGTATTTGATGATAGCGCTCACTTACTGTAAGTGAATACCCTTGAGAAAGAGTAGGGTTACGCTGTAGCCAGCCAAAGCCCAATGTTTTCTCACCACTGTAGCAAGGGCATTGTGAGGGTAGTTTATAGTGGCTGGGTGTAACAACAGTTATAAAGGAGTGAGTACAGGTAGAGGGTCATTTTCAGATCTAGCCTCAGGACAGGTCTGCACATCATATACCTCAGATTAAAACACAAACTGAAGGCACTCAAATCCAACAGATGATATGAAATCCAAATGGTGGAATGAAAATGCAGACATAGTTAGGGAAACATCTCAAATTTATAGACGCTAGAATAATGTTAGGGAGGAGAAAATAGATTAAAATACAAATGAACTTTCAGTAGAGACGATAAATGTGTTCTGGAATGTTTAGAATTGGGTAGCGTACTGTTTCAGTGTGATGGAGTGCTGTTGACATCTGCGTCGATATGTTAGGCCTACTGCAGTGTCTTGCCGCTGACACTGAAATTTAAAAGTGTTTGATGAAAAGCAATCTGATTTGTCAAATAAAAGATGTTTTCTTTCTATTTTGTTTGTATTTTCATTGACAATTTCTTGTCAATATAGGTTGGCATTCCGTACCAACTGAATGAAGAAAGTGATGTGCTGCAGTTAAAAAAATGTTCATGAACAGTGATTATAAAACTCTCAAGTAGACCATCCCATTTTCCACGAGGACAGATTCATAAAAGGAAAATGTCCTTGAACATAAACTGTACTTCATCCTAAATGATCAAGACTCTCCCCTCGGGCACCCTCTCTCTCCCCCGCCCTCCCGTTTGGCTCTTTCACATTTTGTCTTCTTTTTATTCTCAGCTGGATGTTGTATTGAACAGTTGACCAGAGAACGAAGCCGGAATAAAAATGAGGACACATACAGATAACAGGCTCTGTCAAAGCAGATTACAAAACCCTTGTGTTGTTGCCAATGATCTTCCTAATTAGTCCTAACGGTAAAAATCTACAGGCATCTTGGGCATAATATCCAGCACTGTGAAGTAGTTGTTCAGGCTTCAAGCAGAGGAGCTTGGACTTGTCTATTTCTGAAAAATAAGAAATGGCTGTTGTCTGCAGTCAAGGATAGTTTTCACTGAGCACACTCGCAGGCAGCACAGATGTCACAGGACATCCTATGTTTTTTTTGTATATCAAGAGATCACGACACATTTATTAGCGTAGACTGTAAGCTCTAAAACTTCTCTCAGTCCGGCCTTGATAAAAAGGTGAGTTTTTGAGCTTGTTAAAATCTGTTCAAATATTTATGCTCCTCCCTTCCGTTAAAATAGACTATTTTCGCTGCTGTCTGGAATGCATGACAAATCCTCAGACAACAGGAGAATAGAGTGCCTCGAGTGCTTCTCCAACCAATTCCGGCCCAAATCGACACAGTGAGGGAGGATCTTAGGCAGCGCTCCACCCATGTCAGTGTCCACCTACACCGACAGCAACATGGGAGCACTGAGGTCAGCCGTTAGCACAGAAATGGAGAGACACGCCTCAAGTGGGGAATTTCAGACACTGGTGTCTGCACTATTCTCCATCCATACCTCCATCGGTTGCCTTGAGACTCAACATTCAACAGTAGATGTGTGAGAAGTATTGACACCCATGATTAAAACAGTAGCAGTAAGGCCATTGGCCAGGTTGTGATAAAATGCTACTTGGAATTTTCTAATGCTCTGTTGTTAGACTTGTGGCTGAAAAGTGTAGCATGCTTCCTATATGTGCCATATAGGAAGCAGGTTCCATTTGTGTCACCGTAGTGGTTTGTCTGTTCTAACCAGAGTGTTACAATAAAAATATTTTACCATGAAGTGTACTTCTCTGTCTCTCAGAACAAGCCAGGAACAAATTCAAGTTTTGAATGTATAGCAGACATCGTATGGCCCTCACACACACAGAGAGGGACAAAAATCATGTTTTTCCTTTAAAATAAATACCCTTAATTAATTCCTTTATTTAATATTATTTGTTTATTTTTATGTTGTTTTTCATTTTACATATTATCTCCAGCTCTGTTTCTATCAAAAGGTATAAAGTAAAAGTTTTCTCCTTGAGCTTTTGTGATTCATAATTTAACTGCTGCCATAAAAGTGCCAGGTGGAAAGAAATCAGGAGTGTCCTTCATAACTGCTAGAGCACTGTACATTGAGGCAGTGTTTTGTTCCTGTGGTGCCAGTGTCACAGTAGGCTGCTCTATATGGCAACATGCCGTGGCCAGTCAGCTTCCCTTGCTTAGAATGATCCCCTTGTCTCCAAGCCACCTAGGTCAGGGTTTCCCCTATTAGGAAAAGAAAGGAAAAGATAGCAGCGCAGGAAAGGAGCTACGTCACAGGACAATAGAGTGGAAATCAAGAGGAAGGGATGGGGCAAAGAGGTAGACAGAAATGGTGGACAGATTGCTGGTAGAAGGAGATGAGACTGGGAGAGCATTTAACCAACAAGGTTTGGGTGGTTAATACTATCTCTTCCTGAGGTGTCCTATGTTATTTGGTGGGATGCTGCATCGTTTTGAAAAACAATACCCTCACTGGGCTGTGCTACACTCAACAAATATTGATCCATGTGATTACTTGCTATGATTAAGATGGATTCATATGATTATTTCAGATGAGAGGGGAAAAACTGACATTTTCCATCTGTCAAAATAGTATTTTCTGGAATATTTACGTGTGTGTTTGTGTGTGCATACGCATGTGTATTGCACAGCTGCGGTGCGTGAACTTCATTGCTATGCTGTACATCCATCTGTAACATAACATCATCAGGAGTGTTAACTGCACCTTTAAATGGACCAGAACCAATCCAGGTTTCCTTTTATGAAAAGACATCTGTGTTAGTGACAACACAGAGCAGCGAGTCAAACATCCTGTTTTGGGTCGACTGTTGGTTGCATGGTGCGTGTTTGTGCTCTTATCTCTGTTTCTGAGCGTTCAGCCACAATCGTCTGTGGCTCTATGCTTGTTCATGTGATCAGCGCTTTGTCAGCTTTTTGATCTGCATGTGGCTCTTTGGTGCTTACGTGCATGGTTGTTTTTTCAAGATTATTATTTTGGCATTTTTTCCTTTATTCGATAGCTAGCAGTAGAGAGAGACAGGAAGAACTGGGTGAGAGAGGAGGGATGGCATGTGACATGCGACATAGGTCGGATTTGAACCCACATACCTACAACCGTATACGGCAGTTATGGCGACCAGGACGCCCATGGAGTTTGTGTGTGATTGGGGCCGCTGCATTGGGTCAGTACTGGGTCTCTGGTTGGTATGGTGCCATGTAAGGGTAATGAACCAGGTGAACTCCCGGGCTTGCTGATGTGCTGAGCAGGCAGTTGTCATCTCTAAAGGCATATCCACACATACAACACACACACACACACACAGGGAGTGAAGCTGCTAGGAGATTCTCGAAACAACCCCCTGGACTCCCCTTAGTGGAAAAAACTGAGTGGTTGGGGATGATGATGCTTGGGCTGTGAGGTTGTAGACCTAATAGGCAGGCTTCGGTTCTCTCTTCTTCATGACTTGTTAAAAATGCATTAGCAAGCAAACAAGCCATTTTCCTCCCCCAACATCTTCTGACAGCAATAACCAGGAGATGTCCATGCTAATAAAGACAGCCATAATGGCTGACTGCTGCTACTCCTGCTGCTGTATCCATCAATGTATGTCACATGTGTGTGAGTGGGGTGGGGTGCATGCATGTAGGTGTTTGCTGAGAGCCTGCATTCTTTTGTGCATTTGCACATGTCTCTGTGTACATGCAAGTGAGTGCAGACTCTACTGTGTATATGTGCATGTGTCTATCTGTCCACGGAGACAATGCGGTTAGCCCACACTGGCATGTCAGCCACGCACACAGAGTCCAGTAGCGCTGGCTTGGGGCTTCTTTGTCGCATTGTGTGTTAGGTTATTTATAGTGAGCCAGGCACTGAGCCAGATGTGTAGCTTTACTGCGCTGCTCTATCCTCCAGCATGGGTACACATGCTCCGCTCCTCTTCCTCCTCCTCCCCACACACACACCCCCAACCAGAGCAGCTGTCATAAAACATATTGGCCCCTGAACACCAGGGGGACTCTGTCATGCCAGGTCAAAGGGGTATTCATACCCAGTGGGGACAATGGGAGGAGTTGCCATGAGACAGGATCCAGTGTCTGAAAGAGAGTGGAAGCCACAGTGATGCTCAGTATGATCTCTCCTCACTTTCTTATCTCTCTCTTTCTCCCTCTCTCTATTTACCTCTCTGTCTTTTTCTTTTTCTGTCTTTTTGTTTCTTTTCCCTTAAGCTCCTTCTGTTTATCTTGTTTCTTCATTCATACATGAATTTTCACATTTTCACATTTTCACATTTTCACAAAGCACAGTTTTAAGTAGTGAGTTTCATCCTACAAGTTGTAACACCTCTCTCTCTTTCTCTCTCTGTCTCTCTCCCTCTTTTTTAGAATCTAAATATGGATAGCAGGAGGCAGGATAAGGTTAAAAGAAGAGGAGGGGAACAGGAAACATAGATCAGGCAAAGTGAGGGAGGGGAGAGAATGAGAATGATATAGTATAAGTAAACTAATAAATTACAGTTTAATATAAATGGTTTCATTACTAATACAATACATTCATTTTGGAAATAAAACTGTGAGCTGATGTTCAAAACTTGATATTTAAAAAATGATTTAGTCAGTAAAGGTTTAGATAGCAAATAGCTTACATCTAGTGGTGAGTTTTACTTTCCTGCCAGCAAACACTTTGTCAGAGTAGCTATCAGAGTTACATTTCCACATGATAGATTTCTCATTTTTGGAGTGAAATGCTTTATATCTCTATTGTTATTACAAAGCAATATTGCATTCCATTGTATGCAGGCATATGTAACTTATAAACAACTTAACTGCAGCATGTATCTGGGTGGGAGTAACAGTTGTAGTTGTAGTAGTGTTCGTCAGTGTTGTTGTTTGGCTGGAGTTCAGCTCAGCCATCTGGTGACTAGGGCTCTAATCTCCCTCTAATTATCAGTAATCTGGACGGCCAAGCCTGTCCTCCGTGTCCCAGCCCTGGGCCTTAGACTGATGACACCCCGGCTGAAACAGGGCAGAGGAGGCGAGTTTGGGGAAGGGGTGGCAGGGGGACCTTAAGGTGTTTAAACTGAGGGAATACTGGAGGAGGAGGCAGGTGGAGCATCAGGTCTAGGTCTTGATCCAACTCATAGAACAGTTCCAAATGGAAGAGAAAACCTTAGTTTATTGGTGGGTTAGTTATAGATTTTTTTGTGTTTCACTGAAAATGTGAATGCTCTAGTTTTAGGTAATGTGCGATGTGACTGTTGCTTTCCCAAACTTCCCAAACTCCCTCTCGCTTTTCCTGTTTATCTCATCCATTTCCTCTATGTTACGAAGATTGACAGATTTATAATTGCTCCAAGACTTGTCAGTGCACTCCAGTGGGTTTGATATGGGAGACGGTGCTCATGCCTCAGTATGTCAAGTGACTCAGAGGACCAATATTGTCACACAGCGTTTGATTACACCCCCATATGTATTGGCTCTCTCAGCAATCAGAGAAGAGACAATGAATTGTGGATGGGCGGTGAGGCCCAATCTGTCATTAGGTGGCATACAGATCATTTCACAAAGCAGATGTTGGATATCTGAGCTGAATGGTGGGTAATTAGATATAAAACATGTCGTTATTACACTATGTAGCTTGATCTTCCTTTGGAACAGCAGGAGAGAGCCATATGCACAACTTCACGCTCCGGATAAAACCTCCTCCATCTGAGAGACAATGCAATGCATTTGTGTTGCTGTGTCTTCTGCACATCGCTGTGGCATTACCATGGTGATGATGCTGTCCTCTTGTTTGCCAGTGTCTCCATCCTCATGGACATGGTGAATGTTTAAAGAGTGCCTGCTGGCTGAATGACCTGGTCATATTCAAGGAAATTCAGTCAGACCTGATCCATTCATATTTGTATGTATTATTGTAGTATTTTGATAATTAAAAGGTGTACAATTGTACAATATGTGTGGAATGAATAAGATGGATTAATGTGGGGAGAAAATGCACACACACTGGAGACATTTTGTCATAGAGAAGTGATAAACAGTGACACATTAGAGTTGCTAATGGCAGTAATGATGGCAATGGAGGGATGTGTCACACTGAACAGATGGGAGACTTTAAGAGAGAGAGAGAGAGCGAGAGAGAGGGGATATGTGTGTATATCCTTTGGCGTATATCTCTAGAGAAATGTCTGGGGGAAGGGGGGGAAGTGCTCTCTCACTTCCCTCTTCTTTCCCTGTTCTCTTCCATAAGGCTTAGTGATAGAGGGAAGGATGGAGCCCATCCCCCAGTGGATTATTTCTCTGACACTCCTAAGCCCACACACTCCCACGTCCACAAAGTCCTTAAACACATGTATTCATTATGAGACACATACAATGCACTGTACACTCACAGGCACATGCACGTGTGTACACGCACAAACACACACACACAAGCACACACCAGAGAACATGCTTCTGTTACACCCTGCCACCCACCTTTTCACATGCATGATCTCCTCCCCCTACGTCTTTCTTCCTTTCTGTCTTTATCTCTCCCTCTTTCAAATACCAGTACATGCCCAGAATATAGCTTCATGCAAACACACATAACCATGTGCACGCATTCACCCACATCCGTTCCTTCACATATGCGCCCACACACACCCACACACACACACACACACACACACACACACACACACACACACACACATGTTTACGCATGCATGCACAAACACACAGACACAGCAACACAGATACACATGAATTTGTGCACTCTCTCTCTCTCTCTCACACACATACACACACACACGCTCACACACAAACAATGATTCAGTTATTCAGAAAGCCAAAGCAGTGGGAGAATATTCTGTGCCGACTCCATTTGACACAAGCAGCTTTTCCTGTTATATAAGCTGGGTTACCGTGACGATGAGCCCTGCTGGAGGAAAGAGTGAAGAGGCCCAGGCGTGTATGTGTGTGTGTGTCTGTGCACATGTGTGTGTTTGGGTTGTGTGGCTGTACGCACATGAGTGTGTTGCTGTGCTTTAATATACTTGCATATCTTTCCATGAGTATGTAGGAAGGGCTGTGAGAGAAAGTGACTGTTTATATGTAATGTAGCAGCATGTATGTGGCTCTTTCATTGTGAGTGTGAGTGTGAGTGATTTAATCGGGTGGTGGGCGTGCACGTATGCATGCAGCGCTGTCATTGCCACCTAACACTTAACTTGTAACGTGTTATGTATGCTGTGATTAGCCGAGCCAAAGCTAGGGCTGTGCTCCATCATGTAACTAGTGCAAATCAAAGAGAGATGTTTACAGCCTGCACAGTAGTATCCATAAAATAATCCATTTTGTCAACAGAGAGGAGCCAATTGAAAGTTGTAGATAGGCTCTCATACATCCCAAAGTAGAGCATGTGCAATTCCAGCTATTACAAGAAGTTGCACCACAGCAACATCCTCTGTCCTCACACAGAGATGACATGAGATGGAGGATCAACATAAAGTGAGAAATAGCTCACCCAGTTTCAGCCCCAATGTTCTAAGCCATCCATTCTATCACAGCATGCCATTATAAGATGATATGGATGCTAGCAAAGAGAAAGAAATTGGTACAAGGAAAGGGAACATTCTGAAATTAAATGAAACACTGTACCCTCCTTCCTTTCTGCGCTTTCCTGTGTTTTTCTCTCCTTTCCTCTCCTCTCCTGCTGAGCTCTCTTTCCCTGCCAATTTGTTTATCCATAATGCTCCTTGGTGCTCTTGTGCCAAGATGTGTTTACTTTTGTCCTCTTGGAAAAATGCTAAAGCTCTAAGCTGAGGTGGTTGTTTCTCTGCCAGCCACAAAGCACTGACACACTTTGATAAGGCAGAATGTCATCAAATTTTCCCTGTGAAGTTCACCTGATAGCAAGGACCTTTCTTCAAACAGAGCAGACACCTGTTTCTGAATATGATTTCCTTTCTCAACCCGTCTCTTATCCGTTTTTGTTGTTTTTCATTTCTCAGTTTCTTTTACCATTCTCCTTAAATGTTGAATGGATTGGAGTTTAATTCAACCTGAAAATGTTCCAGATTGAATCACGTGCAATTTTTTTTTAATGTTTTCTGTTTTTCTACTGCAGGTGGTCCATCAGTGTTTTCCACTACAGTGACCTCTGACCCCCCTGTCTCCACTGAAGCGGTGACTTCTCAGCCTGCTGCTGCTCAGGCTGTACCCACAACAGACCGCGCCAACAGCAGAATCCAAAGCCCAAAGCCAGAAACCAGCAACAACACGATACTAGATGTACGAAACACCCTGCCTCTGGACTCTCCTCCTCCTCCTCCTCCTCCTCCAACCCCTCCTCTTCCTCCTCCACCACCAACAGCTCCAGACAGTCCCACTCTCCTACCCCTGCCACCCCCAGTCCTGCCACCATCCAAACCTGTGTCTACCCCCACTCCTCCTCCCCCAACACCACCTCCCCTTGAGAGCCCCCAGCGACCTACCACCCTGAACCTAAAGACACTGCCACGCTCCACCGCCAAGGAGAACGGTAGCATCTCGGCTCAGGTGGACGAAGATGAGGAGGAGAGGAAGATACTGGAGAAGGAACTGAAGAAGTGCATTGAGGACTTCAAGAAAATCCGTGTACCCAGAGTGTTCCCTGATCGTAAGAGGCATTGGCAAAGTGATCTGCTCAAGAAATACAATGCCTAGAAAGCTTTGGTATAGACTCCACCACCATGGTGCAATAGCACTACGGTCCAAGAAATCATCAGCTTGACTAGTTCATGTTTGAGGAATTTCTGGACAATGGAAAGAAAATGTTGTACTCCAGCTCTATATCCACAGTGCTAGCACTCCTATCAAAGCAATGTGAAGTCTGTCAGCATGAAGCAACAAAGTTTACTCAAGAGACTTAGGAAATGTGGTAGCTTTTGCATGTCAACAGAATTGAAATTGAGCCATTAACTGTAGTGCTTGGGCTGAGCTGATCTAGCGATCACACCTACAGAACTACACAACTGAGAAAAGTCTTTCCCGTAATAGAAAACAATATCCTTATAGAGAATGTTAGTGGAACTCCTTTTTCCAGCAAAGTGTTTGCCAACAACATGTTAGTCCAAATGTTGTCGCTCATTTGCTTCACTCAGAAATAAAGCATAATAATAAGTAGACGTTTCTGGCCTGCTCTCTGTGTCATGTCCAGTGATCAAACAGCCGGCCAATGCAAGGTTAGTGTGAAATCTTAAGCATTTGACTTTGCTGATGCAAAGTAAAAGAAAGAAGAGAAATCTCTGGTGCCAGTCGTCTAAAATGTCTCACCTCATCAATATTAACACTATGACTTCAAAGTCTTTCTACTCCACTCTCTGCCAGTAATTCAAAGCTCTGCAGGTTGGTTCATTTTATGTTATCTACAAGCTGGCAATAGAAAGAATTCTAAAAGAGAAAACGGTGTGCCAGGGAGTGAGGGGAGTAATTACCGAGGGCCAGAATGTGGGAATAATAACGAGAATAATGCCTCCATGAATGCACAATGTCATTCATTCTTCTATCTGTTCTGCAGAAAATGTTCTTCCAGTTTTGCTAATGAATTATCGTGTGTGTGTGTGTGTGCGCGCACATACAGCCATTGTTGTGTAGTTGGAATTATAATTATAGTTGCCCTGGTCTCCACTGTGGCATATTGTTAAATGTTGACACCATACCCATGCCACTGTACCTGCTTGTGCGGCGTTCAGTTATTGACTGCTGCCTTGATGATGTTTTGATGATCCATTTTATCTCTCTTTTCTCTCTTTTCTCCCCATCTGTCTTTAGTTCTGTCTCTCACTTGTGCTCGGAACTGAACTGACTTCAACTGAAGGCCACCCTGCTCCACCTTTAACTACGCCGAGTCCAGTGGCCTTCCTCTCACTCCACTGGAAAAAAGTCCTAATGGGGCTCTCTTGTCCCAGAGCTTTCCATCAACAGTGTCTCTGATAGGGCCGATGCAGTTCTGATCTCTGCATTGCTTGAGGTTAATGTTGAGGTTAAGGCAGTAATCCTACTATCAGACAAATAGAATAGTTTTATCAGGGACACTGGTAACCGCGAAGGAGCAATAGAGATATCCTCTTTGCTCTGAGTGGAGGATTAACAACAGATTAAGGGTTTGTCACAATCCTGAAGAAAATGTTGAGTCTCAGCACAGCGGGTTATCCCTCTCACAAGCTACACTATAGCCCTAATTTCTTCCGTCTTGGCGGTCTTTCTGAAACATTCCCCCCAAACACCAACATCCATTCATCTTGGACTGGCTGGTCAAAGTTGAGAAATCTGTAAAAAAAAAGATTCTACTTTGCAAGTCATTAGAGTGTCTTGCCTCATCAGCTCCTTTCCTCATATTTGGCATTCAGCGTTGCCTTGTACAGAGACAGTATGCTGGCTAGGCTCCCAGTCCAAAAGCAACGTCATTGGAGCATGCCTGAGTCAGTATGCATGCAGTGGAGAGCAACAAGTCGTCCTGATTCAAAATTCCTGTTTACTGTGGCAGAGTGCTGCACAGTCTGCTCTGTTGGATTCCTGTTAGACGAAACAGACGTCCCTATCCAAAACCAAAGTCCTTGGTTTGCATTTGGAGTTTCTACATTGGCACTTATTCATTTCTGAATTCTCTTTCAACCTTTGTCTCTATCTGTATCTTCCTCTGAAGCTGGCCTTTTGACGTATTATGAATGAGAGCTAGATCTTTGAGGTTTGAGAGAGGCTCACCCTTCAACAAAAGGAATACTTATCCTTTGACATGGAGAGGTAAGGCAGTCTAGCGGGAACAGGATTCCATCGGAAAGGCAAAGCAAAAGCCAAGATCAAACACACAAGTTCTAGCCGAGGTAATAATCAGCGGACAGATGTCTGGCTAACTTTAGACACTTTCTTTAATGTCACCAAGGCTTTTACTGAACTGGCAAAACATGTACAGAGCATGAGAACTAAATAAAGCCTTTCCCTGTGATTATGACAGTAACACTGTTGGATTCAAGACTGACACTTTGGCCAAATGCTCCTCTGTCTCCTAATTCTGCGTCTTACCCATTCAATTTGCTACATGTGCTCAAACAAAAGCATCGTCAGAATAATCAGAAAAGGACGGAAAGACACATTAGGTTTTCTGAGTTTTCAAAGTTTACTTGAAATGCTTCGGAGAGTCAGAGGAATCCTTACCATAAACATCCTGGACATGATCTACAGTCTTCTTTTCTCAAATGTGTCTTTTTGCTGACACACAGGATGCTGTGCATTAGCATGAAAGAGCACCTTGTACATTGACTTGGAATAGCCAGCAATTCATTGGTATCTCATTTCTTTA
>OOFE01028742.1:35098-46858 GCA_900323365.1 Monocentris japonica
ATTGCAGTGACTGTCTTGAAATCAAGAATTTCACATGAAATGACAAGCTTTAGCAATCCGCAAATGTGAGCTAATGAGATGTGGCTTCTGGAGTAAGCGCACCGAGACAGCAGGAGGTGATTTCAGTGACTTACTGTCCTATCAATTCTGATTATTAGACCTAAAACAAGCTGGAAGTGTTACAGTCGGCTGTCTAGCTGTAAACACATTTACAGTTTCATATCAGAGTGAATAATCAGCAACCTGAACAGCTTCCGTTATCTGTTGTTCCAATTGAACAACGTGCTCTGATGCAAACCCACAACTCTGTTATTATTCCCTATGTTGATTGGATATGTGTGTGTGTGTGTGTGTGTGTATGTGTGCCTAAAAGTGTGCATGTGCAAGTGCAATTGCTATAGCCATTGAAATTGTAACTTGCACACATAAAATGTGAAATCCAGAGAATGCAGTCCACATATTATTCAGTAACCAGTTGGTGTTCTAGCAAACGTGCTTGCACACAAATGTTCTTAAGTAAATGTATGTTATTTAATGGAGAACACAGTCATTTGGCAGAGCTGGCTCTCGCCAGTGGCCATCCATGCAATCAGCAGGAGACACATGCTCTGGAGAGAGGCAGTGAAGAGGAGAAGAGGGCCAGAGAGAATGTGTCAGACTTTTTTTCTGCTTTTCCATTTCTATCATTAAAACATGAAGCCTAATCCTGCAGCTACTTTAATCTGCTAATTCTGCACCCTTTTCTCTCTCCATGCACTCATATCTCAATTGCGCTCTCTCTCTCTCTCTCTCTCTCTCTATTGCTGTACTGATGTACTTCTAAAATCACGTACTGCCATCATGGCCACTATAGAATCACTCTCCACACTCACACATATACACACACACACACACACACACACACACACAACACACACACAGACACACTTTATTTCAATGAGCAATGAGTGCTTTAAAGTATCGACATGAATGTGCTACCATGGGATAAGTGTGTATGGAGAGGTTAGTTCTGCAATCTATGTGATCCTTGTAAAAGCCCTGACAATGATTAATGGTATATAAGAGGATATAGAACTATACCATGGTAATGTAATGACAGGAAAGCAGGCGTGTGGAGATGAGCAGTATACCATTAAGTAAATGGTAACATTAGATGACTTGATTGCCAAGCATCACATAAAAGAGCGACTCGGTGGAATGGTATAGCAGATGGCCTGAGAGCCAAAACTGTGAGCCAAGTGGCTAGCCTGCTACTTCTCTGTATGGAAAATATTACATGCTCTGTCTGAATGTGAGGCACATTGCCTTGTGCTGGAGACTGCTCCATGACTGGGTCTCTCTTGTCTCCCTTATCTCTGTTTGGACTGTAGAATTATAACATACAAAATATAGAGACAAATATCAAACAGGATGAGCCTTTTGCAGGTAAGTAATATAGTTATAAGAAGTTGGAAATAACGGTATAGCCATGTAGTAGAGATGCAATACCTCATACAGTGCAGCATTTGACACTGAATTGATTGAAATTCATCCATGACATTCATCCAGAGACGCTTTGTTGCACATTTAATGCCATCCTTGGTGAAAATCACTGCACTGTGTTTTACACTACTCTCTGTCATTTGTAGATAGTTGCAACTTTATGCATACCAGTGAGTCCCCTGCTGACATGACACTCTGCAGTGTCAAAAGGGAAAGGAGTGGGGGGGAAGTGGAGCTTGCCAACGGTTTTAATCTACGCCATCAGAGCCAGCCCCTGTCTGGTTGTGTATCGTCGTCTACCCCGACTGTCTTGTATGAACTACAGGCTGGTGCATGCAATGCAGTGGGATCATAGTGGAAAATGTGAAGTGTGAAAAGTCATAATGAGGCAAGAAAAACTGCTGCTGAAGAACTTTTTGATGTTATTGAAGGAGAATATGAAAGTAATATTAGAAATATATATCTCACCCTCAAAGTACCAGAGAAGAGCATGCCTCACTGCATGTCAGCGATGCTGTTATAAGGAGTAGGCATGATGATGATGGTGATGATGATGAGATGGAAGAGGAGGATAAAGACAGCAGAACGCTTGTGAAAACAAGGCGTGCAATATTTTTGTACTGACCACAGTATATTTTGAAATATATAAAATCAGTGTTGTTCCACTAATACTTCCATGGGTGTCATCTCACACTTGGGCTTGTGTACTTGTGTACATAAAGTTGCTAATTGTGTTTGTAACGCTTCTAGCAAGGAAAAGGCTCTCAGGGTCCAGAGAGAAGGATATGTTTTAAAAAGCAATTCGCCCTTCTATTTGACATGGCGTCACCTTTAATGGCATTTTAAAGACCTCACCTACAAGTCCCCTGCAACCTGCAGTCTTATCTAGAATTCAGCAAAGGCCAAGCAACCCTGTTTAAGTGTGTAATCTGTAGATTTTCTCCTATGGAGTTTCATTTGCCTTCATGTGAATAGGTGAGGGCACATTGAAAAAGTCACATCGAAAAATATGCACATTCTGAGGCAAATAAGATTTATAGACCATGGGAGATTTTGAAAAAATGATTTTAATGATTTTTCTGAAAAGGAAATTCTCATGAGAAGTTTTCCTTCGCTGCATCAAAATGACTGAAGGTCACAACAGCGATTCCTTTTTTCTTCAACACTTAAGTTCCATCTATACAAAGCATTAAAGACTGTGCTCTCACATAGCTGTACAGCTACTGTAGCTGATAACATCCCACAGCTTAAGCAATATCAATTCTACTCATTCTTAGGTAGCTGTAAATCTCCACTGTATAACACTGATTTAAACTAAATTAAATGTATCAAGAAGTCAGAGAAAGCAGTGAGGCTGCATGTCAGAAACTATTGGGATGGTTCCTGCTGGGAACAGGTGCAGCAATTAGCTCTCATCTGCATTTTCCATCCCCACAACCTGAGATTATTGTTCTCCTCAGTTTATTCCAAAATTTATTTAGTCTTTTTCCCTCAATACCCATGGAGCATTTGGAAGCTGGGCTTTGAAATCTGAAAAGCTGCAGTGTTTCTGACTGAGGAGAAGAGTGGTAGGTAGGAGGAGCAGTGTGGTGCAAAGGGACAGGGAGTAGTTTCCTGGGCCCTGCGCTCCCGCTGTGTCAGCCTGAGTCACTGTGCTCTCCTGGCACTGTATACTGCTGAGGAAGCTCTTCAGCACAACACGGCTGTACATCATCATCAGCTCCTATGTACCTGTGTGCTTGTGTTCTGTGTGTGTGTTCTGTGTGTGTGTGTGTGTGTGTGCGTGCGTGCGTGCGTCTTGCCTGCTAGTCTCCCATGAGGCCCCATTGGCTCCTGAGAAGCAAACAAACACATTGCGGCAACAGTTCCTGCTGTAGCCCCTTGCTGTTCCCAAATAAACCCAGGAACAATGTTGTCTTCCTGTTCCTTTGCATCCATACAGACCATATGCATTCGTGATGCTGTTGTCCCACTTGCAAATTGCCAGTCACTTCACAGACCAGAAGTTTACATCTCAAGAGATGTACTGTACTAACTAATAAATAAACTACAAGTCATACTTCCAAAACTAGATACATATTCACAGCACTGGCAAAACTCCAGTTTGGTCCATTGGTCATCTTACCCAATATGTGATGAGAGGACTGACACCAAAATCATCCCCGTCTCCAGTCCATAGCCCTGTCAGGTAAGCATACTAACCCTTAAGCATACAGTTGTCAGGGGTAGCTCACTAGCGGACCCAAATGCAGAACACAGAGGCGGATGGCAGTTAAACAGATTTATTGAGAGGGGTTTCACCGGAGATGGGGGGGGGGGAATGGAGATGGCAAGGCAGCGTGATAGATGGGGGAAGCGAGGATGGGCGAGTAGCAGGCAGGTTCACAGGCAGGTAGGCAGGCAGGCAAGCACACAGGCTGGGCTCCTGAAGCAAGGGAGACAAAGCAGGTATAAGAGGCAACAAACACGAGGAAAACAAGCATAGGCAATATCAGACACGCAGAGAGGCAGGCAAGTGGCTACCACTAAAGGCGAAGCAACAATCTGGCGATGAGTGGGAGAAAAGCCGGGGTTGATGTACTGGCGAGTTGATGAGTTGATGGATGACAGGTATGTAGGTTGAGGAGATGATGAGTCGGTAACAGGGAGGAGTGTAGGACCCAGGGAGGCGGCAGGAACAGGAACACCCACACACGCCTGCACACATATACAAACAGAGAGAGACAAAACTGGGGACATGGAACACAGGAGGAATGGGAGACACAGGAACACCAAGGGAGACAGGGACACGGCTGTGACAACAATATGTGAAGTATCCACAGGCCGTTAGCATTATCCAAAGTATCCAGATAGACCTTTTAGAAATCCAAAGTTGGTTTTGTTTTTTGTTCTATGGCCTGTAGATTCAAAACTTCAAATTCAAAATCTCAATCTTCATCATTGGTGAAGTTCATTATGAATCAACAGCGCTGTCTGGCTAACTTTGCTCACTTCCTGTGTAAACAAAACAAGTCTCATGAGAACAGAGATCCTCTGCCATTGAAAGTACATTCTTTTTGTCTATTTTAACAATCCTCTAAACAAGCCTGGCAGGTTTAGGCGCATGCCGCTAAAATTAACCAACCATCCAGCCTTAGAGCTGCTACAAGTTCTCATTTTCTCACGTTCAGGACAATGCTAGTTGCCAACGATTACTTGACGTACTGCATGCTAAAGCATTAGCATCAGACCACTGACAGTCAAGTCAAGTTTATTTGTATAACCGTTTATCACAAACAAGCCTCAAAGGGCTTTACAAGCCTAACTAGGACAAGTGTTGAGGAACAAGATAAATGACGACACATTATAAACCTGACTGTGATCAGCGTTTTTGCACGTGAATGTAAACACATTATTTCTAATTCCTGGAAGTCCTGGAAGCAGCCTCTCCACGGTGGTCTCCCGTCATATTAAAGTGCCTCGGGAACAATTACCTCTACATTAATTGGGAAGGAAGAACAATTTACTTCAGAGGGGACTGCTCTTGTGGCATTCATTATGTAGAGGCCCGCTGACAGCTTTGAAGCGAAGCCTCACACTGCACTCTGTATTCCTCTCCCAGTCTCAAGTCTCTATTATGGCCCATGGCTGTGTTTCTTTCTCCGCCGCACATCAAGGTGAGCTGTGAGAAAAGACTGTTCTGTTCTGCAGCCATGCCTTACACAATACACAGACAGAATTCAATTAACTAACAGAACATCTTGTTACTGGGACTTAATCTCACCCTGTCACACTGAAACACTCAAGACAAATGTAACCGATCAATGGAAGGCATTGAAAGAGCAAAATGTTAATTCTCGCCAGTTTCCCCCATATATTGTTAGTTCCTCTTGGGGTTTGATCATTCACCCCAGCATGAGCATGCATTCAAGCGCACTCAAACACATTCACGCATGTACACACACAGGCATGCACATACACATGCACATACCCATACACAAATGCATTTGAATCTTTTATTTATACAATAACAAACAATAACTTGCCATGGATATAATCAGTGATGCAGTGGTAAATATAAAGGTGGGTAAACTGAGTTATGGTGGGTTTACCCTCCACTTCATCCCTGTATATAATAATAGGAGCACAGTACAACCCCTGGACCTCAACATGGATACCTAGCAACATCACACATCAAGAAAACAAATGGCATGTGAGGGTACAAAAAACAGCACCTTCTCCATATGTGGTGACTGCTAATAATTGCTAACAGAGAACAATAACTTGCCAACTGCTCTTCTCTGCTCTTGGCACTCCAATTGCAGGCCCCGTACCACTAGCCTGAATGTGTACAAAGCCCAGGCTACCAAATATGAAGACTAAAAGCCAACAACCGTACCCAAGAGGTAAGATAGAGCCACATAAGGCTGGTACTGAGTACCTTAGTAAAGAAGTCTTCCTCTAGTCAAAAGTCAATCCACCTCCAAAACACACACATCTCTCTTCTCCTCATCTGGCATATTAGCAGTCCTATACATAAGAATGTGAGACATGCATTCAGTGGCCTGCATGACTATGATGCAAACAATGAGGAACCCAAGAAGGTTGAGTCTGGTTGGAAGGACTAATCTCGCTTCAAGAGCAAGCATGACGATTTCTTCAAGTGCTATTTCAATTCTTCAGTACAGAATGATCAGCAGAGGAAAGGCATGCAGGTGTTCCTTGTAATCTCAAACACACACACACACACTGCCCAGGACAAAGCCCCTTCAAAGCCAATGGAGGGCATTGCATACAAAGCTCCTCAATCCTTGTTATTATCTCAGTAAATGTGACCTTGATCTCATTGATCCCACTCTCAAGTCATTTGAAATTTGAAAAGGCCTTTTGAATCATGTCATTCATTTCAATATCGTGATTCTCCTGTGGTTTTAGTTAGTTTGGTGGCAAGCACAGATAATTGGATTTCCTCACCTCAGACTGTCAGCACTGCTAGAGAGATTTGGGGAAATTAAAATCTTCCCTGTGCAGTGAATCAATAATAAAAACAACCCTCTCACTCTTAAAGTGTGTTAGACATGCAAGGAAAAGTAATTAACCCACTGCAGGAATTGGTTTGGTCCACTTTGGCTTATCTCTCTTTGGCATGGCTAGGATTTTACATACCCGCTGGGAAGATCAAAAGTTTTTCTTGTTTCAAAACCCGACAACATCCCAGGATTAGCACTGATTTTATCTTCACCAGGCAATTACCTGCCATGGTAATCAATGCAGGGCTGCTGTCTTTAATAGTCTCGGTATCGCCTCCTCTGCAGGCTGGGCAAATTACGGTGATTCATCACAACACCATGCTGCACTCTGACTATTGAGTACGCCAGCAGTGCTGAATCAATTCACACACACACACACACACACACCTTCACCACTTTGTTTGTTGCTTTACCAGTGTGCCTGCGAACTAGCTTGCTGCATCTCGATGGAGACGTTTTAGACTTTGTTTTACATTACGTTAATTCTTAGTCTTTAAAAAGGAAACATTTTGTGAAGAGGATTTTAGCGAGGAATAAATAAATTAGCAGTAAAAGCGTTCACAAGCCTTCTATCTCAGACCACCAGATTCACAGACACACAAACACAGCCTGCCTACAGGAGGAAACTATCTTTGTAAATTTGGCTTTTGAAGATTTGTATCAACTAGGAAATAATACTACAGAGCAACACATACTATCCCTCATATTCAATGTCACAACTTGACAAATGTGTCACAACAACACAAGCAGGAAATCAACACGGGGCCGGATGCACCAAACTGACAAAACATTTTGAGAGTTGTCTTTGAAAGTTGAAAGTTGCACCCATGGAAACAGTAGACAGACACAGTGAGTGAAAACAGTGTGAAATACAGAAAGACAAAACTCTTTGTGACATAGACTGAATGAAAGCATTGAGACAATGGAGGGAAGATGGACTGTGCCTGGATCAAATGAATGAGGGGTGATTACAGGGATGGAGGAGTTGGAGGTTGGATGGGGTGGATATGGTTGGAGGTTGGAGCAGAACCCCCAGAGAAATGGATGAACTCTGAGAGGAGGTCTTCTGCTCCAGTGAACTGCACTGCTACACATCTGTCCATTCTCCTTTTTGCCTTCTCTTTCTCTACCTCTTTCTCTTCCTTTGCACGCCCTGGGATACAACGTGCTTCGGCTTGTTCAATCAATGTATCAAAATCAATAGCGATCCCACCTGTTCCTATCCCCAGGCGACACCTGCCAACTCCCGCAAACGTAAGACATTTGTAGACGAACACACATTAGTTGAGCAGTGATCAGCAGGAAAGAGGATAGCCAGGAAAAATCAAAACAGGAAACTTTCTGTATCCTTCCGATCCACATCTGATAAACTTTGGGAACAGAACAGGCTGAGAACAGGCGTTACAGCTAAACTTCCTCCTCTACTGTCATAATATTATTATCTGAGCTGGGTTGTGAATCATATAGTGCTTCACTCCTCAATAACCAGCAATGTGGCTCATATATAAACTACTAACTTAGTATTAATTATTGCTTTATCTAAGACTATGAAGCAATTTTTAGTGCAACTATTTTAACTTATCTTACATCTGACGCTACTTACTATAATGTACACAATGAGTTTATACCATAAAGCTGTATATATGTGGTGGGTTTACCTTCCCCTCGACCCCTCTGTATAACACGACACCCTTATTTAGTCCCATGTGGGAATAAAGTGAGAAAAAGGACAATGGATCACCCTTAGAAATAACACAATGCCTCAGAGAAGGCTATCATCACGGTCCCACGTGTCCTCATCAACCTTCAGTTAATCTATAAGAAGTGCATCAACTCGTCAATACACACGACTCTGTCTCCCCCAGATTCTCTCTCTCTTTCTCTTCTCCATTCCCAAGGGGAGTCGATGAGTCCATGCTGACACTGGTGCCTCGCAGAAACTGCTCCTTGTGTGAGTGGATTACATCTAGAATCCAGTCTCCCTGTGTATGGCAGGCATGCTCCATCAATGGGCTCAGCATTCAGATAGAAAGTTGACGTAGCTTATTCAGCGCTCGGTTCAACACAATAGGGAACCGGGTCTGAACAATATCCTTTGTGCTATTTTGTAATCCAAGCAGATTGGAGGATAAACACTACCCAGACTAAATCCATGGCTAGCATTTTCTTTGCACCGAGGCCCAAGGGTGAGGGATCAGCTGTGCCTGCAACAGCAGCCCAATTTGATTCTTCATGATATGGAACACTGATGGATAAGCAGCATTGGAGATGTTCACAGGCTGTAAGCCTCACAGTCGAGAACTGCAACAAATGAATAGAAAATGCTAGGTCTAAGAGTCTATTAAAATGTTAAAACATTGACATGATCTAGAAGTGTACTCCTAAGTGACTCTACATGAGCAGAATACACTCCTATAACAAGATCAAATCAGATTTGTATGCTGCAACACCAACCCATCGATGTATTTAATGACACTATAGGCATGCTCACACACACACACACACACATATTGTTGAGTATGAACATAATGTGAGCTATGACCTTTTCTGCACTATGACCTGCTCTGCATTATTCTCTTTTTTCCCTTCTATTCGGGGGCCGCCAGCATACAAGCATTTCATTGCACTGTTTACTCTGTATTCTGTGCATATGACAAATAAAGGAACTTGAACTTGAACTTCAGTTTGAACACACAGCAGCCATACACATGCACGCCATTACATGGGGATATAGATGAGTGTCCAGGTGTAAATCCCTCATAGCCCATGCTCAAGCTTTCTTAAGTCCATATCATAGATTGAGGATTAGCGAGCCCGTCATGAAGTCGCAGTAGCAGTGTCTGGGCAGACCCTGAGTGTAAACCAAGATTGACTTTTGTTTTACTTTCGGATTGGCTGAGTCTGGATGTGTTTATACTGCCTGTCGACCAGGGGACAAACAGAAGGTGAAAGTACCTCTCCAATGTTGCCAGAGGATAAAAGCACCTATCAACTGTTTACAGAGAAGGAGAGGGCCTTTCCAGTGTTTAGCTGCAGCTTTCCGCTTGGCAGCTCTTCTCTACACGAACATGGCAGTCCGTTTTCAGCAAAGATAACTGTTTACATTGCTGCAGGTCAGATGTTAGCAAAATGTTGTGTGAAGATGCTGTAATACATTTCCCATACAGATGGACGGATTCCATATGTCTCCGTACAGCTCGACATCACTCCTAATACAGAGGTGATCTAAAAAAGCAATTTAGCAATTTGTGGCTGGCAGCAACGTGGGACAATTGTTTCAAGCACTCGGTTCCATCTTTGTTCAAGAACACCAGCATGATTGGGAGCTTTGCATGCCAGCAGGGATTTGTTGAATGCTCAGATAGGAACTCAGAATGTATGTCAGATCCGGTGCCGGATCAAAGCAGCCATCACTCTCACTCTGTCAGGGAAGCCTAAATACAGACAGTGACATCTGGCTAGCTGGCTGCTCCTGCAATGTTCAGCTCAGGTATTTTGTCATCTCTGTCAACTGATTTCCTTTATGTCTTTTCCTGTAGACTTTCATCTCTCTCTCTCTCTCTCCCTCTCTCTCTCGCTCTCTCATTCTCCCTCTCACTGTGACCGTGTAAACAGTGAATCAAGAAATCTTAGAACATTATTGTTCATTGTGGGAACATGACAGAAGGCCTCACAGGGAGAGAGAGAGGGTGAAAGCGTCTGAATTCTGAATTGAATTCTACATAACGGGCAAGCCAGGCAGCTTATTTCCTAACAAAACAAAGGTAGGTGGTGTAACTGACTATATGTCTCTTGTCTGGGCTGGAGAAAATAAATTGTACGCAGGCGATTAAAAATACATTAGGAGAAGCAGCCGACTTTATTATCTCTGCCGGTCCCATGGGTGCTGCCGGCTGACGCGTGAAACAAGCTAGCATTTGTTTTGTTTGACGCAGGTAGCTTCGGTTCCCGCGGGATTTCTGGCGCTAATGGCTTAGCAGAGACAGAGCGGAGGCGTAGGGGTGGGATGGGATTAAAAGAGACGGGAATAAAAGTGAAAGCAGCAGCTAATCACCGAAGGCTAATTAGTCTTTAAAGTCTGGAGAGATTTCATGCAAGGTAACTCAATGGCAGTGTTGTCTATTACTGTCTACTAAGTTATTGTTGCTTCTGACTTCTGGTGAGCAGATGCATTTTATGAGTGGAATATGGTACTTGAGGCATGGGATTAACTTGCTGAGTATTGATTGATCAGAGCAACCCGCACTGAGCCACATCTCCAAACGCTGCTGATATCAAAGACCCCGGCCTTGCGATACTTCCCGTGGCCCCTGCGGCCATCAGAGGACATGTGTGTCAGGGCTCCAGGATGGAGTGTGCCTGCTTGCAGACAGCCCAGTGGGATCACAGCATCCGCCCACCTATTTATTACCTCCATCTGTTTCCTGTGGGCCAGCCCCAGCTGCGGCAAAATAACAACAGAGCTTTTGAGGAAAGCATCAGTCTGATTTAGGAGTCACAACATTCCCTTTGCCGTCCCCTGCCTCTCCCTCACGCCGAGACCCACTGCTGCTGCATTCCACACACAGGCACATTCCTTACTCTCGTCTCTCACTCTATCTCTCTCTCTTTGTTTTCATTCGCTCTGCTTTTCCTCTCTATTTATCTCACTTTCTCCCCCTCTCATTTTCTACTCCCCCTCAACTCTCATGTGCAGGTTTCATCATTTGACCACAGTCACTCCCCTATGTTCCTGTTGCTCTCCTCGCCCTCTATCCCTTTAGCCCTTTATCTCTCTCTGTCCTCTTTCTCTCTCCCACCTCCCCCTGTCTGTCATGTGTGGGTGTTATTGAGGATGATCCTCTCCCTCAAGGCTTGGGTTTGTTCACAGGCCGAGGGCGAAGCCCTCCTTGGGGTCAGCCTCATCTTACCCCCCACCCCCACCAGATCCAAATGTCCTACCTTCCCCATGTGCCTATGCACACACATGCACACTGCAGAAAAAATCCTGATTCATTCTCCCTGTTCTCTTGTTCCTGTTCTCAGTCTTATCAATAATTCAGGCTTCACTGATGGCAGCACAGGCAGGGGGAGGCAGTTAGGGAAGCTCTGGGCTTTGAATAGAAGGGCATGCCTCTCCGGGGCTTCTGGGCTGGCATTAATTAGATACTTCCCAGTGTCCCCTAAACAAACACCTCCGCTCTGGGGCTGCTCTCATTACCCTTCCCCTCGCAGCAGGTCTGGAAGCCTGACATATCCGCACAATGACATCAACTGGCCCCACCATTAA
>OOFE01028742.1:46879-61214 GCA_900323365.1 Monocentris japonica
GGGGGGGGGGGTCCCTGCCTCAACTGTTGCCCCCCCTCACCTCAAATACACAAACACACACTCACACTTACACAACCTGACCTCTATCTGTTACTCACCCTGGACACCCTGTAGCAGCTTTTCTTGTCTCCCACCAATACCACTTACCATTTTGTTGTCTCAGTACTTGTACTGAGTTGAATCTAATCTAATCTAATCTAATCTAGTCTTTATGTTTTCCTCACCCCTTCCCACCTCTATATCCTCCCTCCATTCTGACCTCCAGGCTGACCCCTACTGGGATGATCCCTCATGGGCTGAACACCTCATTACAAGAGTGATGGCTCACTCAGGCTCCCAATAAGGCTCTCAGAAGGCAGCAGCCTCCATCCTGAGCAGTTTCCATCCATCTCCCCAGCTAAATGGAGGGGAAGGAGGATAGTAAAAGAAAGGGATGTAAAATCAGACAGATATATTGAAGGAGAGCTAAAGTGTTGGCTTTGAAAACACTAGACATAAAATACTTAAACCTTCTTAGATGGATGTTGGAATAAAATGGCTCTGAGGGTTTTGTCTCTGACAAACTGTTTGTGTTGCCTATGAAGCCACTAAGTCTGAAACAATTGCTGCAATAAATACCATAGCTAGGGCATCAGTGTGCTCTACTGCAATATGTCTGCAAGCCTAAATGCCAATTGGTTTGGAATATGCACCATTAATATTTCTGTATATTCTGTCTAGTTACAAAAAGAATGGGTACCACAGATCCAAAGGTTTTAAACATTTACAATTTCAGACTCAGTAAAGTTTTTAGGAAGCATTACTGTACTCACACTAGAAGATCAGACCGAAAAAAAGAGAATTCAAGACTTGACAACTGTCAAAAAAGCTATTGGAGGGCCCTTGAGCACAAACTGCAGGGTTTATCTGCAAGATTACAACAGGCATGACAGCTTTTTTTTTTTTTTACCTCTCCTATCTTGTCATGCTCCCACCTCCAGCAAATCTTTCTCAATGTCTAACAACTGTGGCCAGATATACTGACACATGCATAACTCTACCAAGGGCTAGAAAGACAGTTTATTGCTGAGGCGGCCAGGCAGGAGAGTGCAGAGCAGACACTTTGCCTTGAGGCATACCTCGGCCTTGTCTTTCCAGCAAGATAAAAGATGAAGGGGTTGTCTTGCCTCCTTGCATATTAAGTCTGATTTAAAGGGGAAACTGAGTGAAGCCAAGATACCTTTCCCTTCCCTGCTGCCTCTTCTATTGATTGAAGACTAGCAGGGGGAATGAATTGGCTGACCATCCATTGATGCATCATCGAGAGACAGACTCAAAGCTTAAGAGCGGAATCGTCTCTGTCTCCCAACACCCGTGGTCTCCAGAATACTAAAGACTCACACCCAAAAAATCACCAAGGGTATTTTCTGCTAGCTACCATATTAGTTTTTACTCTGCTTCCAATGTGTTTTTTCCACAAAAAGAAATTCCGACCTGAGCACGCCAGTCCTTTATCCCTGACCTCAAGCGGATAATGTCACCACACAAAATATTGTTTTCCAATTCCCTTCAAAGCTCCTCATTTAGTTTTAAATTCACAGCTCAAAGCAAAGGCTGGAGGAATTGGATATTAATTGCGTGCCATCAGAGTTGATTGCTAGAGAGGTGCGCTAATGTTTGTTTGCATGTGGGTGTGTGGATGTGTGTGTGGACAATGCGTGGGCTGGTGAATCACAAATCTATTTTGGTGTTGGAGAGAAGTGAAGCTGAGCGTATCATTACAGACATCTCTGTCAATGATGGGAACTCCTGTGAAGACTCGGACATGTAGATTGACAGACACATACACGCGTTGTGAAATACAAGCATAATGTGCAATAATGTACTCAGGGCAGGGCGCTAGGCAACACACTTCTCTGACTCACTAATCGCTGACGATGATGATTCTCCATTCATCCACCATAGGAAACGATATGAGAGCGGAGGTCGGAGTGCCCACGTCTTAAAGGGTATGAAACAGACTCGAAAGGTCTTTACAGATTCACTCTCACCTATAAGGCTTCGATTCAGCTCAGCACTGTGGGCTTTGGGGATCCACACTATGTGTTTTATTCAGTATGAATCTTGTTCATTTTACCAATATGGTTTGTGTCAAGTGGATAGAGTTGTCTCCTCTCATCAGTTGTGAAATTAGAACTGGAGAAAATAACTCTGTAGGGTATGACAGAAAGACTATGGGGGATAAATGTGTGCCAGAGCTTATATGTGCGAGTACATCTGTGTGTAGTGATGCATGCACACACAGTATGTCTCAAACTGTGCTTCCATGCATGAGTCGACACTGTAATTATAGTGTACAATGTGTATTGTGACACTGTCTGACTGTTTGCATGTATTCTTCATGTACGGAGTTGTATGTACTGTACGTTAGTTGAGGATTTTTTTCACACACACACACACACACACACACACACATCACACCGTATAGCCATCCTGACCTTCAATATGGAACCACACAGAGAGAGAAGGCAGGGGTCAAACCCACTCTGCCTCTCCACTCGGGGGAGTGGGGGGGCTTTATTAGGGATTAGTGCAGACTCCCAGGGGGAACCAGCTTCAATTACTGCACACATCTCCCTTCCTCAGCCACCGAGGAGCCTAACCACACACTACAAAGCTGCAGCAGAGATACCACATCTGGAGGAAACGTCTCACCGGTCAAGCCAAACACCTTCAGATAGACTGGAGAGGAGGGAGAGCTCAATCAGAAATGTAGCTCAGCGGGGGTGGGGGAGTGGGCTGTGATTTTGACTAAGGGTTGATTTGAGGATAGGGACATGTCGTGTTTCTGGGGAGAAGTGGGATTCCATGTACACCCAAATGTCTGGATGTGTAGTTCTATCTCAGTTCTTTGTCTTTTTTTGTGCCTCCTCTCCTCCCCTCTCCTCTCCTCCCCTCAGACTGTTGAGAATGTGAATGTCTAAGTGTCAGCCTGCAGATTACTGTAGCCTGTGCACGGGCTAATTTCCTGTTTCCATGGTCACAGAGAAAGCTGCCAGTCTCAGTATGTCAGATGTTATAAAAGCAACCCATCTATTAGCGCAGGCAAACACACACACACCGTGTACTCGCAGCTTCTCACAAGCAGTGAGAACAAATATTTATCTTTGATTGATATTTGAACAAATAAACATTTTATCAAAATGCTGAATATGCCTCAGAAATGATTTGCAGTCTGCAAAATAGCAGTCAGTTTTCTGCGGATTCAAGCTTTATTTGTGCACGAGAAATCTATATATACAGCAGCAGATCATGTTTGTATATCTATCTAGAAATGTTGTGATATCCTTGAACATGGGATTCACACAAAAACAAATATTGACTCAATATTGGCCTGCATAAAGTGCATATTGGCAAAACTGTTCAAAATACGATGCAGACTCTAAGAATTATATAAAAAAATATCCACCCAAGATATCTCTAGATTCCTGTTTTTTTTGGCAAATGAAAAATCATATCAAGAGACAAAGACAGAAGCCAGCAGTAAATACACACATTTCTCTGTGGATTGAAAGAGAAACCAATATATAGAAACAGAGGGAGATGGAAGGGAAGAGGGAGATGCAAAATCTTCTAATCTTCTACTTCTAAGAAAAAAAATCTTCTAATCTCCTATTTTTATTTTATCTGAATTAGCGCTTAATAGCTACCCAACTCTGCAGCTTAAGAAGACACCACTGATAGCACTGATCGTTATGGTGGAAGCACTAACCGCCATGCCTCAACATAATGAGACCATCATCAGACGTTTTTCCATGAGGGAAACAGCTTTTCAAAACAGTAGATCACATTTCATTTTGGTATGTGTTTGTGTTGAAATGCAACATTCCCACTGTATCGAGAACAGGCTATGAGGTTTCCGTGTCGTACGCCAGCGACGTCACATGTCCAGAAAAGGCTCAACCACAGGCTGACTCCCAAGTAATCCATAAACAACTGAGACACACACACACAGACACACACATACACAAAAAACCCACCTACACACACACACACACACACACACACACACACAGAACCCAATCCCCTTTCCTCACATGGGACTAAAGACAATTGGATTAACACTTGGACTCTAAGGACTCTTTCCTTCACAGCTTACGGCACCTGAAAGTCCTGTGACAGTGTCATCTTCCATGACAACAATAGCTTGACGAATGAAACTGAACCAATGAGGGATCTAAAGAGTTGGAATGTGCAAAAAGCAGCATGTGTTTCATGAGTAGAGATCCTTAGCGAAACAGATTGCTTCCGACCACATAAAGGACCAAGGCCAGATATAAAAGAAAAATAGCTTCCCTCTCCATTAGAACACATTTTTCACCTTGTTAAACCATACAGTCTAGTTCAGAGAGATAGAAGAATGGTTCAGTCTGTGCCACGAAGACAAGAAGGGGGAGATCAAAGCTGGCACAGCACCGTAGGACAGCAGTAACCAAGGTAGCAGGGGATGTTGTGTCTCAACACACATGCAGGGCCACGCTCCAGCCACGCAAACCCTCTTAACTGCAGAAATAAATATTGAATTGCCAAAGTAGCTGTAGTGAAGCATCAGGGCTCTAGACAAGTATGATTTCTGACTAATCTAGCTGTCCCTTGGGTAGCACACTCGGGCTGAGGCTTGGAGATGTGTTCAGGGTGAGCAGTGATTTGGTCAGGTTTGATTCATGCAGGCAACCTAAATTGCTGGGTGACCTTTTGCTTACTGGCTGAATTGACAGGTTTGTGAAAAGGCTCTGCTCTCTTGCTGGCGGATTCCTCAGATAGCTGACACTGACGCACGCCAGAAAGCAAAACAAAGGCAGAGAGAGGACAACGGGGGAAAGGGGAGAGGGAAAGAGAAAAGGGGAGGAAGTGTGGGTTCTTTTGGCTACACAGTGTTTGGTTTCATGCTGCCTTGTCGTTTTAGAGCTCTGACAACTCAGAGGGTATCATAACACTGAGGCCATCCCTGCTAATTGGGCAGGGCCAAGGGCTGTGTGTGTGTGTGTGTGTGTTTATGTAGGCAGTCATATGTCCCAACCCATCTTAACAATGAATTAGAGCAAAGATCAAACTAAGCTTTTCAATAACTTACTCATACACTTAACAACAGCTCATCCCAAAAAGTTCTCTCCTCTTTTCGCTGCAACTCTCTTTCAATGCCTTTCCTTGTTTCATCATTGGTGTGGGTGTGTATCAGTGTGTCAGTGTTAACAGGCTCTGGCACCCTGTGCCATCTGGCCTCTCCTCACCGTGGTGCGGGTGATTTAGACATCAGTGGCTGCCAGCGTGTGAACAACCTGTTGTGGATTTAAAGGGATTGTGTATCAACAATGCACAGCCACACACTGCACATCTAATCAGCCCTGCTTAATTCTGCATTTGTTTTCTCAGAAGCAGACAGGAGGGTTTGAGCGACAAGAATGTGAGGAGGACACTTGAGCACTTTGTTCCAAGTGTTGTTACGTGACTGGCAGGCAGCAGTTCCCCATCTCCAAGCGGCAAACCACCATAATTAATGCTTGAGTAGACCTGAGTGTTTCTCTTCACTTTTCCTCTCTCTGCTCTGCTCCTCTGTTCTCTTTGTTTCTCTTTACCCTCATCTGTGACAGTACTTTGGTCCCTGCAGGTCTTCATTTGGGCTCCACGCGGCTCCTAGAGCTGTGTGGAATACTAATGCACATTGTATGACAATAAACAGGTCATTTATACCCACAAATCAGCCCATATCACCTCAGGAGTGAGAAAAGGGTAGGGTCACCTTGCTCCTTCTCTCTTTATCTAGCACTCTTTCCTTCTTTTTACTTATTGAAACACCTCCAGATAATGTGACTCCCCTTTCCTCAGTCACCCGACTCCTCAATCATTATTTCTGTCCATTTGCTTTCTCTGTCTCTCTATCAGTCTCACCACCGCACTCGTTCTCCTCTGCTCTGAAGATCCTATTTTGCTGTGAACACAGCCAATGTCCTTCACTCCCCACTGTGTTCCTCTGCAATCTCATTTTGCTCTCCTTCTACTGGAACAGCTTGATTTGAATGCAGAACCGCAGCTTTCTCAGTCTCACTCAGGCTGCAGGCTGTCGATTAGATCATGGCCGTAGCTTTTTCATCTTCAGAAAAAGAGAAGAGGAATCTCCCTTGCTCCTTAGCTGAATGGTGCCTGGAGCTGCCCACCTCTTTGGCTGTACCCAGCACATCATCAAACATGCAGTGAGAGGGAGGGAAGGAACAAGGGCGATTGAGGGGTGATAGACAGAGCTGAGATCAAGGTCCTGATGGAGGCCAGCACTCCCACTCGCTCCACCCAGTGACTCACAGAGAGGCTATCTGCGGGCTGGCTATACCCTCGGTATCACATTTATTTCAAAATGGCAGTGATGGAACACAGAGAAAATCCCACCCCATGCCATGTTCAAACACAGCGTTCCCTGTGTAACTATCCAGCATCGAAAACATGGACATCATTTACATCGTAAAGCCCCATTACATCAAGCAGTCTTCGACAGACAAATCCAAATGGAGATTACTGGTCTCATTTGAGGTTCTACCACAATGATCAAACAAAAAGGGGGAAGAAAAACACTTACGGAGAGATAAAAATATTGAGTCATCTCTGATACAAGAATTCCTGTCCCCAATATTATGATGCACTTATATCTGCCTCTTATGATAGCTGTCCCCTCAGCTAAAAATGGTTGACCTTAACTGCCCCATTACAAGTCTTATATGTCACCTGTGAAGCGTATTGTAGACAATGATCCTCTGAGCCCTTCGCATCGTCTTTGGCCATTACTTCTACTCAGGTGTGCCTCTATGCCCTGCTTGCCTGAATGCCTTTTCAAATCATCCTCAGTAGAGATCACTGAAGTAAATGTCAAGTACCAACACAAGACGCTGACAAACTTTGCGTACAAGTAAACGTTCACAGTCAGCAATGTCTTGGTTGTAAAACATTTAGAGACAGATTGCTTCTCATTCGAGCGGAAATAGGCTTTAAATGTTTTTAATGCTGCAGTGGTGTTGTAATGGGTTTTAGGTGGAGTTCAACACATCCGTCATGTGTCATGAGCCACCACCCATAAAGGTCAATGGAATTTTTCAGACTTAACAGCACATTGAATTGTTAAGCCTCTGCAACTGATCGAACTTAGGGGTGTCTGCTAAATTGAATGATGGTCCTGGAAAAGGGTTGGGTATAGACCATTAACTCTGAATGTACAGAAAAAATAGGGTATGAAGAATGGCACTGGCTCTGGATAATGTGGAGTTAAACTAGATGTCTATGTCCATCTAGTGTTCAGAAATGGTAATGAAATAGGTTGAGCTGATGAGTACAGTCTGCTACAGGGTAATACTGTAGCCACCCTAGTTGAAAATATAGAGTGGCTTTGTGTCTATGTGCAACTCAGGTTTAGTTTTTTTCACCTCAGCATGATTTTATTCTTTCGGCATCATCCAGCTAATCAGTCATATGCTATTAGATGTACTAGTTATTTAAGTTATTATCTTTTATACATGTAGGGCAAACCTATCATATTACTGCAAGAAATCTACACAGCTTGGGTTTAACCACCATTTTTATTTGGCATAATTTAAAATCATCTCACTGTTAGTTCATTTATACAAATATGCTTTTGTTATATATAAAACAATTACAAATAGATTTCTACAAATCAAGTTCCCAGTGTAAAAGTGTAGTACCACGCACACGGTAGCATACAGACAGCTCCGGGACACAGACAAAGAGAGCCCACAGGTGTGTTCCACTTCAGGTATGTTCCACTTCAACAGCATTATCTGAGTGAAATCAAGACACAGACAAACAAGCTCACCACAGTCGAAAGTTTGACACATCATGCACTTACATTCACCCCTCCACAGTCATCAGCGATCTGGAAAATTGTCATACCTCTTTTGGCAGATCTCAGACAAGCCGCATCACTGTTGTTACACAAAACCTACCGCTCGTGTCACGCTTCAGTTTTTCTATACTTTACACAGGCCACATTCTAGGTTTACTTATAATATGCCCTACTGACATGAAATGAATGAAAATAACTGACAAAACAATATGCTAAAAGGCTTACTGTTATTACTGGCAGTTGTGGGCACCAACAGGCAACCATTTTCTATTGAAAAATATTTAATAAAACTGTATAAAAATCCTCATAAGACAGGGGCAAGACACTGTTCATCAACATAGCTCTTGCCACACTTGTTATGTGTCAGTTCTGTTTGTAAGCCT
This sequence comes from Monocentris japonica, assembly GCA_900323365.1. Lineage (NCBI taxonomy): Eukaryota > Metazoa > Chordata > Actinopteri > Trachichthyiformes > Monocentridae > Monocentris > Monocentris japonica. The sequence continues at coordinate 55,145 of OOFE01028742.1, forward strand.
TGGCCTCACTGCACCAGCGCGATGCAGGGATGTAAACCGCAATCTGCTGAGAAGAGCTGTGGGAAACAAGCACTCCATTTCACAAATGCAAACAGACACGCGCCTGATGTCAGTTTAACACCTGTGTGTTACAAGGAGGCCCAAGAGTGTGTGCTTATTGGCAGGAAATATTGCATATAGCGTCTCAGAAAATATGAAACCAAAACCAGGCTAGGTTCCTTCTGTATCAAACACATAAAAGGTCTTGTGGCACTTGCAGCACTATAATACGAGCCTTTGGGTTTGACAGAGGAGCACTGCTACAGTCTTTGGTTTAGATAAGGCACCTGACAAGATAAAAGGCCCCTTAAGACATTGTAGCTTAACTGCTGTTACAAGGTAGAAAACTTGCATTAACACCAAGCTACAAGGCAGTTATCACACTGTGCATCCTCTGAGATGGAATGATATTCAGCTAACCAACACAATTAAGGAAAAGTAGAATGTAGCCTAGCACAAGCCAATTGCGCCAGTCAAAACGTATTATGGCACTACATACAATATGGAATCAATTATGTAGAGGTCATAATCTGTTGAACTGGAAAAATGTAATGCAATAATGTAAATGACATAGGGAGACTTATGAGTTCTGGTTTATCAAATCTGAGTATTAACTACAAAACACAAACATATCTTACTGATCAAATAAACATAGGTTATAACAAAAAAAAAAATCAACTTTGGCCATGTCCACACGCATGGGTTAAAAATATTTGAGAAGAAATACATTTACAGAGTAAATTCAACATAATTAGTCAGAATACAGTCACTGTATGACCCTACCCTGTCAAAAGGTTATGCTTAGGCACGATTTAAACAGCACTCAGTGTGAGCCTGACGTGTAAGACATAGATGGAGGAATGGTGCTACAACCAGAGGCTTCCTGACTATGACAGCTCGAGGAATCCAGTACCAATGGGGGTTAATTTGGCAGAGCCTTGTGGAAACCTGCTCCTCCATTACTGGAGAGGGCAAACGGTTGGCTGCTTTTAATGGTTCCAGCTTATCTTCAACTGGCTCCTCCATGCATGGCAGCAAGAGAGCAGTGCAAGAGGCTGGTAGGGCAGTCTGCCAGACAGCTCTAACATGCCACACTGAGCACAGGAGGAACTGCAGCTCTAAGGAGTTTAACCTCTAATCTGCGCACAATGATTAAGGGGAACTGGCATTTGCCTGGGAGACATCACAACTTGTCTGTACCCATGTGGCTTGAAATTAAAAGTTGTTCACCCTCTGCTTGCTGTTTATTATATCTAAATAGGTTATTCAATGCATTTAGGTGGTGAATTTGCTTGAAATGAATGAGATGCACCCTAGGTGAGAGTATGAGGTAGTCATTATTTCTCCACCTGACCAAAGGCAGATCTCTTCTCTCCAGTCAAACAGGGTAGCTTGGTTGGTTGTTTTTGTTATTATGGCTTGTGACAACCATGATCAGAATGAGATTTTATACGGCAAAGCAGAGAAATTATTAATATAGAACAGATGTAAAATTGTAAAAAGGTGTAAATATCAAAAGTTAAAATGTAAGAGTCCAAGAAAGAGAGGAGATCCAATCTGTTGCCCCCATTTTGGCATAGTCACTTTGGTGATGATGGCAATGGAATGAAATCCTCCAGGAGATGAATAAGCAAGAGAGGAGTAAAAGAGGAGCTGAAATAAAAGTCTACACTGGTGGAGGTGGGGAGGAGGCAACTAGATGATGACCTTCCCCAGCCTTCCTTTGCATCTGTGCATCTCCATCATCCTTCTCCACAGTCCAAGTCCGGGAACCATTCATTACAACAGCACACACTTCTTGGTGTTCTTTTTCGTGACCGGGTACAACACTGCCCTCACGGCTTCAGCAAACACCTCCCTGACCCCTTCCTGCAGCAGAGCAGAACACTCCATGTACTTGACAGCCCCGATCTGCTTAGCTAGGGCATTGCCCTGCTGCTGTGTGGTAGGAGCCAGGCCCTGCTCCTTCAGCTTCTTCACCGTCTCTGCATCGCTCCTCAGGTCCCTCTTGGTGCCCACCAGTAGGATAGGTACGTTGGGGCAGTGGTGAGACACTTCTGGGTGCCACTTGTGCCTGACGTTGGCATGAGAGGAGGGGCTGCCAATAGAAAAGCAGATAATGAAGACATTGGTCTGGGGGTAGGAGAGGGTGCGCAGGCGGTCATACTCCTCCTGGCCTGCTGTGTCCCACAAATTGAGGCTGACAGTGCGTCCGTCTACACTCATCTGGGCACTGTAGTTGTCGAACACTGTGGGAATGTACTCCTCAGGGAAGGCGTTGGTGGTATAGGAGATGAGTAGGCAGGTTTTACCCACTGCCCCGTCACCGACCACCACACACTTTATGGTCTGCATCCTGCCTACGACCACTGGGGCTGCAGCACCTGAGAACAGAGAATGGACACCTGGGTAAATATCCATTAGAATGTCAATGCTCAGTGATGCTAGGCTAAACTTTATACTGCCCATGATACAGTTCATAACAAAAGCAACAAACTAGCTAATTTTGGCCAGTAAATTTACGACAGCATTTTATGCTGTGAAACCGCTTTTGCCTCAGTTTAGCAAACGAGCTAACTACCGCTAACTGATCGACGTAGGTAGATAGGGTTACGATTTATCTCTAGGTTAAGTTTGCATATTAATCGGTAAATGAGCAAAGTGCAAGGACTAAATCAAAGGTGAGACAATTAACTACCAGCGCCAGTTGTTTTACACCAATAATTAACGGTCCCAAGTTACTAGGCGTTCCCCCACTAGCTAACGATAATAGCATCAAGCTAAGGAACTAGCGCATTTGGTGGCTAACAAGCTAGCTAGTTAGCAAACAAGTTGTAAGTTATTTTGAAAGTAAATTCTCAAAAACTTCTGTTCCTGACCACACAAAAAACAACCACTTACTGTTAACATTTCGGTTCCATTCTATACTACAACTTTGAAATAGTGGTTTGCGACAACAATGAAATATTTAAGGACTTTGTGACTTACCGCCACTTAGCTTTCGATGTCTTTTGCCTCGTACAGTCAAATCACAGCCGCATCCGGGGAGCTGTCCATTACGTAACGTCGACGCACAAGTACACGGCAAAATGGTAGTTGTAGTTTTGTTTTATGATAGTCGTTTTATCTGACGCTAGATGACGCCGCTAAACCGTTCTATTGACTATTATGCACTATCGTAATCTCACCGGTTTATTATTTCCTTTGAGTTTTCTTTTCAGTTTCCCATTGCTTGTATTTGAAATTGTCTATTCAGTGAAACAATACATGTAGTATATTAATACTTAATTAATACTTACTTACGACCTAGGAGAGAAGCAGGATAAAAGCCTGCACTTATTTTGCCTACTCTTCAATTCTCCATATATATATGATCCTCCAAATTACATTTTATTTAAATAAAATCTCAACTTTTAGAATTAATTGTCCCTGCTCGCTCGCTTCACCACCATGGTGTATGTTGATCAAAGAAGATTGTAGGGATAAGAAAAGTTAAGCTTTTACATGCTTATTATGCTGAATTGAATAGTGGGTCCTACCAATTCAGAAAATGTATTGAGTCATACTTTAAGGCGTGTGCAGCTATGCAGCTAATCAAGGCCACGTTAAATTGACAGTTATTTGAAATGGATTTTGGCGTGACGTTTTCTCCATCCAAGAGAACGTCTCGGATCTACTATGTATTTCGGTTTCACGAGATACATTGTTTTACATTCCGTGGATTCCCCTCCGTAGAGTGTGACCCCCACTTGGTTCTTTGATAATTTCAAACTATGTAGAGTACACAGTGCTAATGATTACCTGTCTCTCAAAACTGACACCTGCTGAAACAAACATGTTATCACTGGTCGAGCCCACCACTAGTGAAGGAGACTTTGCTGCTGGACATTCTTTCTCCACTCTTGAGACATTTAGTTAGAAGAGGACACTGGATGCATGGACACTTGTGGACTTCCTGCTTTGGCTTTACCTTTTCCCTTGGTCTTGCTACTTTATCACCACTAAATGCCACTGGATGTCACTATAACCTGCATACATACCTGGCACACAAACAGGCCAGAAAACAATCTTGTCTCTTAGATCTCATCTGCTCTCTTTGGTCTGCACTGATCCACAAGTCTTTATATCACGTATTCACCTTCAGACAAGCCAGTGCTTTCAGATCAATGCAGAAAACATAAAGGCTACTAAAAGAGGGATCACTTTTGACTACTCTGGCTTGCAGCCCTGGAGACCCGTTGATGATGTCACTTCTATACACTGAAGCAGGTTAAGAGGCCAGCACTGATCGACAACCGGACACTCAAGAACACAAAGAGGCACCAGTTTATTGCCTTTCCCAAGAGGTTCTGGCGTCACTGTGGCCTATAAAGAGAGATTTCCCACTGAGACCTTACACCCACACTCACCCTCCACCCCAACCCTTGCACCTCACTATTCTGCCAGAAGATTCCCCGGGACGCCTGTAGCGTCTCCATAACAACTGCTACCGACTGGGGGGGTGACTGTGTCAAGAGATGCAGTAACAGAGCGCAAGGAGAGGGTGAGAAAAGTAAGGGTGACATAGAGCGGAGTTGTAAGACAATGAGGTAGTACAGCAGCAGTAGAGGATGAAGTGCAAGGGCCTTGAAAATGAAAACTTTCTGAACAAACTGAAATGACCATCACAGTGCAGGCTGTGTGTGTGTTTATAAGGTTTAAATGTCTTTCTTTCAAAGTGTTCACCCAAAGAACAGAGAGCAGCTTTGAGTATACCAAGATGATAGGTACTTTAAATTGGACCTTCAACTGATTAACTTTCTCAGAGACAGACTGCACTACTATTCAGATTACCGCCTTTATTTCATCTTCTCTTATTTACAAATGCACACATTGCAGTGAATAACAGAAAATGTTATTCATTTAAGTTATAAGATCTTTTGAAATATAAAACAAAATGACAGCAGAGGAATTACAGTAATCTCCACGTGGCCTCTTCTTCAGTTTGTAAAGTGCATCAGAATGATGAGGCCTCTCACAATGAGGATGGACAGTTCAATATCATACCAATTGCAGTTTGGACTAAAAACAACCAAATGAGAAAACAGTGCTCACTCAACAATAGGGGTGTCATATTGCAAAACAAACAACAGGAATACATTCTCTTTTTTCTAGACCAGTGTGATTGAAACAATTCCAAGAATCGCAATTCTTAGAAAGCATACAGGCAGTACTGGTTAGGCACAGGGTAGATCTCAAGTTCACTTGGTTGACTGCATTTTATAAGTCAGTGGGTGAAACAGATGAGATGAAGTGGGTCTGTTGCTCCCAATGCAGGTCTTTGCCACCTGTCTAGAACTCTACAACACATTTTATGAAAGCTGAAAGGTTAGATGGACTAGCAGATCTGAACAAGACCTCAACAGGCACCAAAGAATGGACTGATGACAGTTTATTAATACCCGCATATAGACCCAACTCCGTTAGGACATGAAGACTGAACAAACTGCAACTGATGAACTCAGGGCACCTATTAACTTCCATCACCTCCACAGTGGTTGAGCTGTGGTAGGATGAGGCATTTTGGGACCAGGAATACGCGTAGCTGTGGGGATTTTAGAGCTAGTGGCAGGGGCATTTGTGCTTGTTGTCTTAGCAGTTTTGCTTCGGGCTGCAGATATGACAGCTGTGCGGATGGTCTTGGCTGTGGCAGAGGATGGGCTGTGTGCAGTGCGAGGCTGGGAGGGAGCCTGAGTCTCAGAGTTTGGGGCTAGCCGTTTAGACACACGGAGAGGGGTGCCTCTAATGAAGGATGCCTGGGTGCTGCCTGTTATAGATCTGTCTGAGGTCTTACGGGTCAGGGTGGGTTTTCCTGGAGTCTGTGGCTCACTTCCAGTCTGTGCCCTGTCCCTTACGCTATTACTTCGTTTCACCTCTGCCTGAACACTGGCAGGCCGTGTGATAGGAGATGAGCGCATGGATATGCTGCGAGGAGCAGACAGATGGTTGGGGCGAGGTGTAGTGGGTTGGTCTGTAGGGGCTGGGATTCCAC
>OOFE01028742.1:77687-93370 GCA_900323365.1 Monocentris japonica
CCAAAGGTTTAATTCCTAAACACAAAATATCTATTTGCAAACCTGGTTGTTGTCTCATTTGTCATTATGAATCAAACAAACAAAAAGTGTCTCTGTCCATACTCATGTACTTTTGTTTTCTGTATATTTGTCTACTAATATTTGTCACTACGTTTGGATTTATTTTTAAATGCAGTCACTTCACATTAGATACCATCACAGCAGCTCTGTCCATGTAATACATCCCTCCCAGCTTTGCCTTAGCGTCACCATTTGTTTTGGTTCTTGTTCTACAGGAGACCCCATTATGAGGCCTATGCAACTCAAGCTGACCTGAGTCATCTCCAGTGACCCGCACAAGAGTTGCATATGTGACATGGCAGTCGTAATGCCCAGCATTCGCTGGTGCTGTGATCAAGCGTAAACAGAGCATGCCTGATTACTCCCATAGGACATAGTGACAATGTGGGCATCAAAGTAGAGAAGGGTGCCATTATGTGGCACACCAGAGCTGGAGGGTCCAGGGGCACAGTCTTGGGCACAGTGTGGGTTTTTCATATGTCAGCCCTTTGAACCCTGACGGACGTGGAAATTCCTTTGAAGTGCTGTTTAGTGAGGCCTAACCTCCTGAGCCTTGTTTGAACTGGGTTGAAATGGATCCTTTGTTGTCCTACTCATTGATCACATATGATCACTGATTTCACATATATGGATGGAGACTCATGGCATTGTCATCCTCTATGTTATGGCATGTTTGTTAGCTACTGACGGTAAAAGGAATATGATGTATAGAGGAGATGGAAGAAGGAAAGGAAGTCATCTACCAGGCATTGTAATGACATGTTTGGGTCTCAACTTTAATTCTCTGAGCATTTCTCACCAGGTGCTTGATAGGGGTATAAAAAAGTTGAGCAGCCACACCGCTCTACAGGCCATAATAACACAGTGCTCCCATAAAAACAGCAGATAAGCTCAGGGTACTTATTATAGTTGACAGCAATGATAAAGCTGCTCTGCAGTGGTATGCTCTGGTCTTGCTCTTTCAGAGTAGTGGTATTCTAAACAAACCATGATTATTTGTGACAGGGCATTCTGTTGAAACCTTTTTCATGTCAGTATGTGAAGGGGGCAACAAAAATCAGCAGACAAATAATATCCTAGATATTTCCATAACTTCTCTAAAGCCGGCCATCCAGTAGTCCCTCTTCCAGTCATTGCTAATTATGAGCTAGTTGGCTTCAGCATTGTAGCACACCAAGAGGCTTTGCTCCAAACCAGGGCCATGCCAGAAATCAGGCCTGCATCCATTGCATTTTTTTTACACACCTGTCTGGATTGCTGGCTGGTTGTGTCACTGCATCAGCATCCCCATTCTGTTCCACTACATAATAATGATAATAACAACAATAACATTATTATTGCTATTACATAATGTTCATATAGAGCATTATATAGCCCTCCTCAAATAGTGTTATGAAGTGCTTTACAAACAAAGTCACATATTTTTTAAAAAAGAGAAAATTAAAATAGGTGATTTAAAAGATAGCACTGCTTTTGCCAGCCTGAGCTCCTCATGCAGGCCGTTGAAAAACCCTGATGCCCGCATGTCATCGGCCTGGTCACGTTTGGTCTTGATCCTAGACTCCTTGTGTCTGTGCCTGTCTCATTCTCTCTCAAGGGGTAAATACTTTCTGTTTCTGCTGCCATGCAGCCCTGGAACCTATCCACCACTCATCTGTACCGCCAGGACAAGTCACTTGACCAGACTGTAGCAAACATGACAACAGGGCTGCCATTGTTACCATTGTCCTTCTACTAAATGTCTCTGTATTTTGTTCTGGCCTGAAAATCAGCACACTTCAAAGTGACTACACATTTGGGTCAACATTTGTTACGTGTCCTTTCCTCTCTGTTGTTGTTTTAATATGTTCTCATTTAGAGCTGGAGCAGCCAACATCCATCAAACTTAATTTAGGCATGTTTTTCTTATTATTTTCAGCAGAAAAATAATGGTTCTTATCTGTAACAAACATGCTCACTTGTAGTTGAGCCAGTGCCTCAATCTCAGCCAATATCCATTTCTTAATGCACATGCACTTCCCGTGTTGGGGCTTGTTAAGCTCTCTCTCACCCCCTGGCCCTTCAAAGCCTCACCCAGCTGCTTGCTAGTCCAACAACAATAAGAGGGCAGGCCCATGGAAGCTTGACCACTCACTCTAAAGCATGTGTTCAATGTGGCGAGGCGAAGGCCCAGCTCCTCGCTGGCGACAGAGTTTGTGTATAGAACATACATAACAAACTAGACAAGCCTCCACAGGTTCATGACATACTAAGGATGCTCATAAAGCAACTGTGAATTAACAATAAGAAAGGACGCAAACATACAGTAGAGGGTGATTTTTAACTTGATTTGTGGTTTGTGTTTTGGGTGTGTCAGTGACTCAGATCCTGTGTCTGCATCTCTCTGGCTGTGATGTCAAAGGTCACCACACCCATCCACTCCCTCACTAACCCTTGTTACAGCATCAGTAACCCCTGACCTTTCACCCACATGGTTCCCCTTGGTTGGTCCCATCACCCAGGACCGGTCGCCCCCAGGCAGGACACCAGGCAGCTGTGGAGGTCGTTCAGGACTTCAAACCGGCTACTAACTGAGATAAATACTAGACCCGATACCTGTGACTTCACACAGTGCAGTGATTCACCACACAGATCACTAGTTTAATGCTTTGTAAAACCCCTACTAGATATGAAGGACAGTACCCTAGAGGAGTGCCCGACAGTGGAGAGTGTTTTATATCCTCATTGTTTTCACTTTCTCATTCATAGAGACAGGAGGGCAAAGGTCCCTGTAATTCCTGTAATTGTTTCATAAGAGATAACACAGGAAAAACAGCACAAAAATCCCCTGAACCTTAAGGGCTTGCAGATAAACATTGGGAAAAAATGTCATATTCTTGAAACTGTGAGTCATCAAAATGTTACTTCTCTGTGAATGTTACACTCATGAAAGCTTGCAAATGCACTCTGGCCCATAGTGGAAGATCATTTTTTATCAGACATCTACACTAGACGGCTATGCCTCAAAAGACTCTCCCATACTCTAGTTGGCCTCTGACCCTAGCAGTCTTGCCACCACAGCTGTGTCTGAATGTCATCCCGTACTGTCTCCTCACTGAGTAAGGTGACTCTCTAAACCCAGAGGACTGGCGCCAGAATACCACAAACCCCTTTCCTCAAAAGTTTAATTATATAAGGCCAAATGAAAGAATATATACAAACAATTTTCATTGTTCACCAAGGCAGTCTTCATTGTAGTAAGTGACCGATACTGTTTATTAAAAGATATTTGAATTAATGAATTTTGGTTTGTCACATCATGTATAAGCAGATTTAGCTTGGGTCATGTTGTAAAGTGTGTGGAGTATATAAAATATAATAATCATATTGAATGTAAGGTGAGTATCTGGTGCAAATGTGTGTCTATGTGTGTCTATCTAAAGTGAGAGTGATCTAGCTGTTGCAGTAGCCTTAGATTATTGGTGTCACTTTGCATCACTGGAGCTCCTTCACTTCCTCAGTCTTCAGATATATGTATGTTTGTGTGTGTGTGTGTGTGTGTGTGTGTGTGTGTGTGCGTGTGAACCTGTCTCCAGTGCATGTTTTATTGTCCTGTGACAAGGGTAGTGGATGTCGTGGTTGATAGGCGGCAGACACGCCTTTTCCTCCTGACTCCTTGTTCCTTCCACAGCTGTTGTAGGTCCAACCCGTTACACACACACAGACACACACAAACTGGCCAAATGTGAATTCACACGTACACACTTGCACATGCATCAAGTAACACACATACATGCCCTTCAACTAAAACACCCCTTAAGACACTGACCTCAAACACACCAGCTACAGTATATATGAAAGATTCAAGTTAACTTATGAAATGTCCCTGAACTAAGTGGTCATATTAGAACTAGATGTCACAAACCAATCCCAGATCGAGTGTGTATTTCTTGAAATGGGTCCCAGTTTCCATAATATTTCTACAACTGAGTCATGTAAACAGGATACCTGGAGAGGAAAGGAGCAGGGTGGGAAAAGACAGAGGAGGCTGAGATTGGAGGTAAACAATTCAAACTACATGAACAAATAATTGTGTCATTATAAGAACAAACCGTGAATGACCTTTGGAGGAAAGTGCAAATAAATAGATCTAACCAAAAAGAAAACTGCAGACTAAATTGCTTTACCACCTACTTTTCACAAGAACTAAGGCTGGGAGCTGCATATGGTGGCGGTGAATCAGAATACCCCTAATAAACACAAACACCTCAAAGTAGAGAACACTCTGTGGCTGCGCGCTACTGCTTGTTATTATGAAGCTTATCTTCTCAAAGATGGCCTAATCCTTTATTGTGGCGTAGTGTGCAGTTACATAACTTGGAACGGCATCAGTAAGACAGGAAGGCAAAAGTTCTCACACAGACAGACAGACCATAGTGAGTTGGTTGTGATGGTTGAACCATTGGCCCATAATGAGAACAGGTGCAGTTCAACAACATGGCGTCCCTTCTAAAGCTGCTTATGAGCGGGTGGCGAGGAAAGACCATTGGTTTTAGGGCGAACAGTGCTGTATTGTGCCCTGTGAGAGGCTGATTTCTACTCTCAGGCGGTAGAATGTTCCCCCTACCACTTCTGACACAAGGTACAGCCTATGCAACGAGTGGGAGAAGAGGGGCTGGAAGCGGAGAGGTGATGGATGATCCAGTTTTCTGCATTAAAGGGTGCACAGAGTGGATGACTTCTGCGTGAGAATGGGAGACAACACAAGCCCTATTTGCCAAAGGTTGGCCACAGGCCAATTATGAGGTGACTGTTGGTGAAGCAAGCCACCTGAATAAAAAAGTCAGTGAGAGGAGAAGTCAGAGAGAGAGAGAGAGAGACTAGTGGGCACGTTCCCAGGCTTCTGTAGTGTAGTGGACTTAATTACAAAATACATCACATCAAAGCAAGACTATAAAAATAAGTTTTAAGAAGTGATTGGGATTCTGCTGCCCATAAGCTCCTCAGCTAGGTTGATCCAAACCCCGGTCACCTTTAGTCTTCAGCCTAGACTCTGGAAACGCTGGAGGGGCCCAACCAGCCTGATCTGAGGCTGCACACTGGATCATAGGGGGTAGTACATACAACCACATCAGAAAACCTACAAACCCATGCACACACACACGCACACACACATGCACAGGAGATGTTGTCAGCTAGTCCAAGACCCCCGCTGGCCAGGGGGAGTTCTAATCCTTCCCCACCCCAGACATCCCGTCTCAGGGATTGCACACCACTCAATGCCCCCCTTAGGTGGATCTAAATGAGATCTGGCAAAGCCTGGATCAGTGGAGCTTTCCATCTGAAGGGACTTCATATGAGGGAGATTTACTCTAAATCCCGGAAAAAGTCACACATTCACCGTTAACATCCATTGCAGTGGAACAATACAAAACGTCCTGTATTTGGGTAGCTATAAACTAAAGGGCTTAGCAGCGGGGGGTAAAGAAGGACAGGCCATTGTTGGCTTTGTCCCAATTAACTTCCAGTAACATCATGCTCAAAATGCTATTATAGGGATGTTAACAAGGTGTGAGAGTATAGGTAACCTATGGAATTCTTCTTAGCTCTGTGTACTTGGAGCAGCAGTGAGAGGGCACTGCTCTCCAGCACCAGGTGGTGTAAGTTTTGGATGGGCCTGGGGGTCTGTGGTGGAGGGGGTGAGTGGGCCAGGGGTGTGTGCTGCAGGAGCTGGTGGAGACTCCCAGAGGGCTGATAAAAAGCTGGGAGCTGGGGTGGAGAGGATGTCAGTCAACCAGTGTAATTGATAGCAAAGACTGACAGCTGCTGTCATGACCGGTGTCACCGGGTCCTCTACATTGCCATTGCTCCTGACAGGGAGAGGAGGAAGGAGGGATGCAAGGAGGGAGGAAGGAGCAGAGCAGGATGAGAGGGGTCAGGGAGTCAGAGGGACGACAGGTGATGAATGGAGAGATTTAAAGGGGGAACTGGACAGGTCCTGACACCTTCTGAAACTCTGCTAGTGCCAGCCCTGACCTGCTATGTTCCTCCTCTCTGACCTACCAGCCTCTCACACTGGGACCTGTATCATATGCTCAGGAATCATATCGTGTAACATAAAAGTAGTTTAAAGTGCTGGTATGTACTCCTGTTCATCATGAAAGGTGATGATCTGACATTTGTATTTTTTCCACCTGGGCTGAATAACTCATAACCTATAACACTGGAAGACATGAGTATTAAATAACTTCAAACAGAAACCCACAGTTTACGGGGGTGCATTTTTTTCTGCATAGTTATTTTGTTCAGGCAAACAACACCCAACCACAAAATGTGTGGCTATAAAACATGTGCATTGGTCTGCACCTGACAAATGTCTTAAATAAAGACCAGGGCCATGAATCAAAGTGCTAGCACCTGATGATTAACCTGGCTGGCAGCTAGAAGTCCAATATTAAATCTGCCTGCCTGCCAGCTAGAGCTGTTTCTCTGCCTAAATGTTTTCCACACCGTAGTTATTCTGAACACACATCAGTTGTTTTAAAACTCAAGCCTCTCAGGTGTCAGCTAACGCAATGGGAACCATAATAACCTGAATCAAAGTAAAGCTTCTCCCACATTTAGAAGTGGCTCAACAGTGTAACTAGCACAGTGTGTCAACAATCACAGGAGGTATGCTGGCTAGTATGACAACAGCATAGTTGCTCTTGAACTGCAATTCAAAGAGGAAATGCCTTTTCCTTAAAGAGGGTATCTTATGAGACAAATATGTTCAAGACAAGTTGAAGACAAATAAGTTTGTTGGCTATCACATCAACTGACTAAAGTGATGCAATCATACAGAAATCTGTTCTTGGCTATTTGTTTAATATGGATACTGCTTCTCATTTACAGTATTAGCACTGTTGTAAGTTGATAGCTGTTTATTTTTATTTCAATGTGTTGAAGAAACAGTACAAAATCAAGGCACCACACTTTTATAATCCACGTACTTGTTCATTGCTCCCATATAAGTTAGGATCTAAAGGCAGGGCTAGAGGCTGCACCATTGGCTGTAATTGTTTTATCTTGCAGGACACCAATTATTTAAAAAATGTTTGCTGGTCTATCTAGTACTGCAATTAGTTGGGTTGTGCCAGATATCTGTGAATATAAGAGAAAGTGTCTATTATTTCAGTCACTACAATAAAATAAGCTTCTCTGAGCTCATGCTCTGTAAAGGCTTGAACAAGTTTGGGTTGTGTGTTACTAAATGGTGCAAAGTGGATGATTGCTCATCCAATATTATCTATCCTAGAGCAACCCTATTCAAGTATCTATGAAAGCATTTCAAGCTCTGCAGATAATGTGGGTCAGTTGAACCTTATCCTAAAATAAATGGGCTGAAACAATTTAGGCCACTCATTTGATGGCAGCATCCTCTGGCCCAGCAATTAAAGAGCACAACAAACTCCCAACATCGCTGGGCTATGATGAGATTTTATTAGCGACACAGACTAAATTGACCAGTGAGTGACTGACCCTCTGGCTCTCACGTTTTCCAAAAATAGCTTGTGTGAAAGCAGGGTCTGTTGTGGATAGCTGTCACTAACCCTTAGACAGGAGAAGATGTGTTCACCCTGGCTGCCTGGCCAGTGATTGTAGCTTGCACAAAGATAAAGCATGTCAGATGCAATCGCCATAGACACAGTGCCCATGACATCATTCTCTGCACAACTGACCGCCAAGCAATGCGGAGAGCGAGAGCAAGGGAGCGGGACGTGTGGAAGAGTACACAAACCCTAGACTCTATACATGCTTTGAGCACACAGAGCAAACCCAATATGGGCAATGATGTCAACTACTTTCCCATAGAGAGGCTATGGGAAAAAAATGAGGGCGCATCGAGCAGTAGCCCCCTTTTCAATGTCTTCAAGACTAAAATGGGAAGTTAATGACTACCACTCATAGGCCACATCCTCTTGAAACTTCTTTAGACATGTCAATCAGATAGAGAGGCTAGAAAGAAAACCAGGGAATGGAATCAGGGTCTATTTGCTTGCATTAAATTTAGGATATATATGCCAAGTGAGAATGAATATTGACATCGGAGTTTTGCTCATAGGCCTCGTTATTAATAAATCAAAAGGGGGGGAGCTCTTTGAGTGGGCTAAAAAAAATATTTTTGTAGCAAACAGTAGAACGCAAACACCAGGACACAGAACACAAGGCAGAAGAAACCTATAGCCAACTATTAACAAATATAATGTCTTATGTTGGCATTGTTGAAATCCCAAAATCCAAGGCATCGTCATTTTCAAGGCCACCTTGCAATGGATTCAGAAATGTCTATCGGTTTACAGAGGTTTCCCCCTGGTGGACATTATGATACTTACATCCCTAAACAACCATGACCAACTTCCTTTAAGCCTCCAACTACTTTCACTCTTGACTTGGCTTGGCCTTCCTGGCTATCCCTCACTGGTCAAGCCAGGGAGTCAAAACTCCCCATTTCTTTGAAAATAGATGATTCAAGCTTAGGGTTTACACTGCCACTCTTCTCAGCAGAAGGCCTACTACCAGTCCCATACATTGATTCCATTTCTCAAGTCAAGTCAAGTCAAGAACTTTATTTGTCACATACGGATACAGGATGTGCAGTGAAATGAAAAGTGGCAATGCTCACGGGATTGTGCAAAAAACAACAGTAGCAAAAACAATATTTACAGTAAAAAACGAAGCACACTATTTACAATAGGTATCAAATATAAAATATAAATCAAACATCTGAAAATGTGAAAATATATAAATATGTGCAAATGCAAGTGTATGTTCTTGTCTTTCTCGCCCTGTATGTGTGTCTTTCATTTATCTATTATTTTATATTTATATACATATTGGCAACACAGATGTATTTACACGTCATGCCAATCAGCAAGTTGAAATTGGAGAATGGTGGTGATAGCAGTAACTGACTAAGAAAAGGCTGAGATAATGGTGAAAGTGAAATTGCGTAGCTCAAATAACCTTTCTGAGGAAAGGTTGCTTCACTTATTTGTCTTAGCTCTTGTTTATTTGCTTCACTTATTTGTCTCATTTGTCTAAATAAAAAGTAGGTAGCTAACTTATTGACCTTTGACCTCAGCACTGGTTCTGCTCTTAGATGCTTGTTTCGGAAGGAAATGCACTTACAGTTTCTGGTGACTAGTAGTTCTTCTGTCTACCTATGCTGAATGCACTTATTGTAAGTCGCTTTGGATAAAAGCATCTGCTAAATGACTGTAATGTAATATAATGTAATGTTATGTAATGGGTTCATATCAAATGTATTTTCAAATCATCAAACTGTCAGAACAATGTACTGGTGTGTTTAATGAAATTCTGTTTCTCATGGTGAAAGGAGAAAATACACATTACATTTGTTCTCGGACAGTTTAAATAGGACTAAAAGAGATATTTTACTCTGGTAGAACATTATCATTGTTTAGCACACAAATCTCTGTAAGTCATGAAGTATTCAAGAAAATTCAGGGCCCAGGTCTAAAAATAATTCTCTTGATATCTGTAAACAAGTCAAAGCAACTCAATATTAAATAATTTCATTCTGTGCCTTGGATCATACTTATTGTTTTGCATTATCAACACAGAGCTGATCGATTGTGGGAACTGTCAAATCACTACCCAGAATGCAACACAGAGATGCAACACAGAGCCATGTCTCTCTCTTGTGGACAATGTAAGTAATACAGGGGAGAGTAAATAGTTTCATATCAACCACTTCAAAAATAGTACAAATTGAGTCATCATTAGTTGCAATATATTTAATGTGGTGAAAGTATGACAGACTTTGTTCTGAAAAAATGAATTCAATGTTTGACTACCAGGATACACACCGCCAAAATTGTTATAGTGTGAGCAAATTATATAAAATATTGCAAATGTAATGTACAAACAACTTTAAAATGGATTAAAGTTAAAGTTATATGCCCTCAAAAATAAAAATAATTCAACATTCAGGTCATACAGCATGATCTTTCCTAGGTCTTCATCGTTTAGTCTGAAAGGAAAGATAAGGAGAAATATGTCAGGTATATATATATATGTATATATATTGAGAGAGAGAGAGAGAGAGAGAGGGAGAGAGAGAGAGATCATACAAACATCACACAAAGACACAAACATTATATTTGTATTTTCATATTTTATGTTGACTTTGGCACAAAATTGAATAAAGTATAACTGCTATGAAACCGGAAAACAAACATAACAAAAGTATCTCAATATTGACGTGGTTTAAAATCCTAGACAATACTGGACATCATGCCTACTCAATAACAAAGATAGGAGCCATTCCACTGATGCAACATTCAAAACTCTTCATGCTCACCTTAAAGAGGGTAACCGATATGCCATAGAGGAGGGATGAGAAGAAAGTGAGGACGAAGGTGAGAGCCAAGTACCAGTTCTCCTCGCCCAAGTCTTGGTTGATAATATCATGTGCGTTCTCATCAAAGAACATGCCTTCTTCCAGGATCTCTATGAAAGAGATTGAAAATAAATGTTAACTATTAGCAACATTGAAATTATTACGCTGCAAGCCCCAAAAAGATGCTGAAATCTTTGTAAGACTGCTACAAAGTGGTAACAAAATAATCCACGCAGTCTCTTAAAGCAAGATTTAAGATATGGACTAATCACATAGACTGACAAAGGTGTGATCAAAACATGCTAGCCAATACTAGGTGTGCATTATGCTATGACTTAAGCTCGGGGAACCAGATGATGTTAATCCAGGAGGCTGCCATCAATGTGACCCTGTTCTTTTAACTGGCACAGGAACTTTTTTCACTGCCCCTGTCTTCACTATGCAAGAAAGATATGAATCAACGAACAAACTGGCACCTCGTTTGGATATTTCCAGAGATAAAGTGACAGTTGCGTGTGTCACCCTGCAAGTGTGCACCGCCCCAGGTAGCCAAATGACTGGGGACAGACGAAGTCGGCTTTGGATGCTGAACGTCCCCTTTGGGCCTCTGTGGGGTTCACTGGTGTTGTAGGTCAACAGCTCTGTGGTGTGATCAAGAAGCCAGGTGATGTTGATGGATGCAGGGCTGAAGCCATACACCAGGCACACAAGCTCGCCAGAACCCTGGTGCAAGGTGGCTGAAGGTGGGGAGGGGGTCTCTGAGGCTGGGGAACACAGTCACACACATGAACTGGTATTGAAGTAGTCATGGAGAAAGAATAAAGAATCAATGGGATATGCACTAGGCATATAAGAGTTTTTTTTAAAGATTATTTTTTTGGCATTTTGCCTTTATTTGACAGTCAGTAAAGAGAGACAGGAAAGACATGCGACATAGGGCCCAGGCCGGATTTGAACGCAGGATGTCACAGTTATGTGGTATGTGCCTTAGACCGCTGAGCCACCAGGACACCCATAAGAGTTTTTATGAACTTGGTCACCTTTCAACAATAAGTGATAAATTGTTAAAGTCAGTGATCGTGGGAGTTATTTAAGAAAAAGTGAAACATATTTCTTGTAGGCTTTGCCCACAGGGGAAATATCCCTGTTGATATTCTTATTAAATTTGTTAGATTGCCAGATCTACTGAATCTGTATCACTTTCAGTAATAACTCTGTTGTAATTTAGCTCAATACAGAGAAAGTTAATAGGTTTATTAACACAGCTTCAAAAGGTTAATGACAGCTGCTTCTCACACCTTTCAACTAACTTGATTGCTACTCAGCAATGCTGAGACCTGAGAAAGATTAGACTCTTAGATGTGTTGGACAATACCAGAGGGCCACATTTTCACAATATATTGATTCTCTGCTTACCAAACACATCCTCTGTGGTGCTTATGAATGGCTCTTCAGAGGACTCGTGTTTGACTACACAAGAATAGGTGGATTTCTGGTCCTGCTCAGATCGGGATATGTTTAGTCTGCTGTTCATTGAATAAGTGCTGCTCCCTGTGTATCTCCATGCAGGGCTTCTGGTGTACCAAGATAATGGCAGCTTTTGGCCATCCTTCTCCCAGTACACTATGATGTCGGTGGGGGAGAACCCAGAGACTAAACAGACAAGTGTGAGGATGTTTGATCCTGACAGTTTGGAGTCAGTCAGCTGTATTATCTTGACAGTTGGTGAATTTATGTCTTGAGAAACACAAAAAGAGGAGCACAATTAACAAGAGTATTTTTTCATTTCAATCATGTCGGCACAAGCATGAATTAATTACTGATACAATCCTGCCTTCTTATATCAGAATCAGTACTAGCAGTTATGCTTGTCATGTGTAATGTTACCACTGCTTTTGCTTATATGCTCCTCGTAGCCCTGGCTGGAACATAGGTGTGTTCCCTCACAAGACACATTTTTATATGAGTGCCAGGTCTTGGCTGATACATTCAAGAAGCTCCGGATCGTCTCTGTCCCGTTGCTGTGAAGTACTGGTGCTTCTGTGAGCACACTCAGAGAAGATTTGTTCCCATCCACTTTCCAGGTGATGGAGAAGTCTTTAAGATTTGGACCAACCAGAAGACAGGTGATAGTCACCTCTTCATTTGTGCGCACCTCCTGCAGAGGTGGGCCCTGAACATATACACCCGCTGACCAAGATGATGCCGGAGTTACTGAAAAGGAAGGAGGTGGAGGTGGAAGTTATTACAGGTGGAGCTGACCATGGCATAGTGAATATTTCATTTATTTCACACACACGATGTGTAATCATGGCTTTCTTATTTTGCAGTTGGATGAGATTGTTTCTTTCCTTTTTGTTTCATTGTACCTGAACAGAGGCTGATGTTATTTCTGACAGTTTGTTGTTCAGACTTGTCAGACACTTCACAGGTAAAGACCTTCCCTGCCTTCCACTCATTTTGAGGGATATACAGGTGACTGGTTACTGCCATACGTCCATCTGCACCCATCCTGATGTCATTGGTTGTTGCAGATATAAGCTGAGTCCCAGTAAACCATTTAACTTGAGGGTTCAAACCCCATCCAGAGCATAAGACTTCCTGTGGTTGTGAGCCTTCACTGGGGGCCAGAAGGAGCTTCACTGACGGGTCAGCTACAATCCCAGTGAAAAACAAATGCAGTTAATTGTAAAACAGAGAATTGACATGACCAGACTAAATGTAAGTTAAGGAGTTTCAATTGCTCACCCACCGAAAATCTTCCCAGTGGAGCTTGACACCCAGCTCCAGGAGAAGCCTTGGTTCACTGTGCAGGTGTACGTATTGTCTTTATTCCATTTGTTTTGAGGAACAGTGAAGCGACTAGTGATTGAATAGAGGCCCGGGGCTTCAGGAAGATCAACATACTGTTTCTCAGAGATGTCAGCCCCGTTGGCCTGAAAGGTGACGTAGAGGTCACTGGAGGAGAGTTGTGTGATGTTGCACTCCAGCACAGCACTGCTTCCATTCAGCAAATCTGGGAGAGATCTGCTGATCAGCACTGACGGAGCAACTGTACCTGCAGGCCCTGGAAAACACACAGGAAAGTATGCATAGTTTTTTTCTTTCAATTGTCATATGATAACTACTTTATATTTGGAAACACACTGACCTGTAACACTTTTGGTCTCCTCAGTGGGTAAGAAGCAGTGATGTTCAGCTCTACATTTAATCTGTTTGAGTCTTTTCCATGTATTTGAGGAAACTGTTAGGTTGCTGATGATTTTAGTTGTGCTTCTGTCCTCTTTCACTTTGTCACTGGATGAGACGTTCCCATCCATCAACCAGCTCACCTTGGCATCAAAGACTGTGTGGACCACACATGTAGCTGTCACTTCAGCCTCTGTCATGACTGTCTTGAAGCTGGGCACCTCCAGATGAATGGAAGGAGGCGAGGATGAATGAACTGCAAGAAAACAGGTGTTTGGCCAAAAATGTTAATCTAAAAAAAACTATGTTCAATATCAGTAAATGTTTAAAGTATATTTGAACTCAAACACAGTAACAAGGTTTGACTAATCCACTCCCTTTCCCATCCATTGTGTATCTACCCCCCAGATAAAGACCTTACAATTGTTGCAATAAATTTTCATCTGTCAGAATAATTTCGCCACACTTACTTGTTGATTGACAAATGTTGATTGATCGTGTGAATTCAACTTTATTGTGGCTGGACATGCATGTAACATTTGATCCCTTTCCCCACTTCTCTTTGTCCGGCTCAATCTGACTGCTGAGACTGAAGGTGTTCTCCACTCCCCCCACACTTTGCAACTTCTTTTGGATTGGTGTGGGGTCTACAGCTAGGCCGTCCACTTTCCACTGCACACTCAGCTTGTCTGGAAAGAAGCCGCTCAGGGTGCAGATGAGTCTGACTGGTGAGGCCCCGAACTTGCCTTCCCAGACAGGGTACAGCGAGATGTTTGGAGAGACGACTTGCAGCTCTAAGACACAGTACATATATTTTTATAAAGTCAGCTTAAAAAAGCTTAAACATTTGAGATGATATTTGATCTGTAAGGAAGTTGTACATACCTTTAGATTTTATATCTGTAGACTCACTACTAATTTAAGTTCCTACTACTTAGGTTAGATGGCAGTTGTGCTTTTACAGTGGCTGGTACTTAGAGTGAGGTTCGAAGTGGAGGTCTGTTGCACAGATGTTACAGCAGGACAGGGCAGAGCGATCATAGCAGGCAGCAGCGGAAGCATTGGCTAACACCCAGGTCCCAAAAAAGCCCCCGAAATACAGAAGTGAAAGATAACACTGAGCAACGGTGCATCACAGACACCAGGTGTGAAGTCTGTTTATGCCAGTAAGGAAATATACTGACATTTTAAATATCTCATAACCATTTACATAGGGAGTTATTCTCTGTTCTCATGACTTTGCTGAAGGTTTTAGTTCCCACTGTAATACCTTGATATTTGAATACTGAGTTGAACACGGTCTGCTGATTCCAGGTGCTGGGGAATTGACTGAACAAAACCAATGCAGTTAATACAAAGTCAGTACTGTTCTGAGCAATATGTGCAGATCATTTGAAAGCAAAAATGGAAATAATTAGAACCTTTTCTAATTAGTGCAATAGAGAAAATGTTTAAGGAGTAACCACAATTGCCGAAATGGTTCTCTTCAGTTAAATGTTTATTTTCAATCAAGAACAAACCAGTAATGTAATTAAAGTGAGAACAAGGTAATTGTGAAGACTTACAGGATTCTATGGATAGACTTAACATCAATATATGAAAACATGTTATTTTTTATACAAACTGTTCATCCTATTTTGTTTTTTTTATTTGACCTGAAAAGAAGAAAAACAGAAAGAAATATGGATCAGCAGTTTTACATAAAAAAAATGATTGAATAACTACTGTAATAACTAACTATAACTAGTGTCATTAGTTATAACATTTTGGTGACATTTAACTTGTTTTGTTGGGTATAACAGATGCTAAGTCATCACATGTGCATCATAAGCACAATAGAATTATCATAGTGGCATCAGAAAATGTCAAAATAGACGATAATTAATTTGGCATTAGCAGGTCATGAGGATGTTAAAAATAATATATTTACTACTGGGGCCTGTATATATGCTTATAACATATCATAAGCACCTTATAAGCACATAAGAATTTCGTAACAGTGGCATCAGAAAATGTGGTTAATATTAATTAATTAATTTATTATTTTTAT
>OOFE01028742.1:93703-105735 GCA_900323365.1 Monocentris japonica
AATATATATATATATATATGATATATATATATATATATATATATATGATAAGGCTTTTAATTCTAGTGCCATGGCTAGTGCCATCATGTAGGTCCAATGGGGAATTATCTGTGCACAAATAATAAATATAATAAAAAAATAATCAGGCTAGAAAAAGGGACATATGTGAAAAACGTAGTGGTGGTGTGGGTATAGTTCCATGCACTGGTAATACATTACTTATAATAGACACATAACCTGGTTATACCAGATTTATGATACATTATAATGTATTATGACAGTTTGTGATGCCAGTATGATGTAATTCTAATAGGCAGCAGTAGTAAATATATTACTTATGATATTACTAATGAGTATATGATGACTTATAATGCGTTTTAACTAGCAAAAGTGAAGCATTACCAACATTTCTTGTATTACAGCTATCCATTTATGGCCTCAAGTGTTTCCCTCTCTGAGATGCATGCTACAAGATATTTGTGCCTTTGCATCAGTATTGCTTGAATAATACTTAAACATATATTAAAAATAAAGAATCTTTTTCTTGACCCAGTCTAATTGTTTTGGAGTGTAAAGAGTCAAATCCAAATTACACATTATATCTAGGTATGTAGCATGGAATGGTAACTTGTAAAGCCAATAATACACAGCAACAATCTTTTGCCCTCTTACCACTGTTCATCAACCATCACTACCTTGATAGCAGTGGCTCCAATGCTGTACAGCAGAGTGATAATGAAGAGGATGATGAAGGCAATGGCTGTGTTCCCCGTGGCGTCTTGGTCTGTCTCCGTGGCATGAACCCATTGGCTGTCAGTCAGAATCAGATACTCATATATGGTGACTGCAGAGGCTATAGAGATGAAAGTGGTGTTACATTGGTACTCACATCTATGGTTTTCTAACGTCACATCAAGGCTGTCCTATAAAGACTACACAATCTGCCATGACTCCCTATAGATCTGCTAATGAGATCATCTTAGTATGAGACTGACGTTTTAATGCTATGACACTGTGTACACCCCCTACAAGAGAAATACACCCACAAACTGTCCTTTAAATATGCTTTAGTCTGAGGCATTGGCATGCTACTGAGTGTTTATCTGCTGTGTTTTTCTATCAACATGACTGAGACGAGGACTCAGGTGTGCAAAAGACACCTTTCAGAAGTATGAATGATGATTCTGTATGAATCCTGTCAATACTTTACAGTAGGAAGTGACAGGCCTCTCTTCGTTTACGTGCACAGTTCTCATCTAACAGTGTTGGATATTATGAATTAAAAAAATATGAATCAAAAATTAGACCTGAGTTCTAAGTATACATTGCTTTTTCATATTAAGCTTATCCTGACACTAGCAGTTACAATGATCCTGAATTTCTTTTTGCTATGGCATGCATGTGGCTTGGCTTGTGAAAATAGAACAGTGATCCACTGCTGTGCAGTGATCTATTGAGAGACCACAGAGACTGAGTTAGATCTTAAATGGAAATCTCTTTTGGGGATGGCAAGACCCAGTAGAGGTAACACAAGCACACAAAGACAAGGCACAAGAACAATGCTAATGCACCAACTACACATACAAAAGAAGAAATCTGATTTATTTAATAGTTTAGATTTTTGGCCTTTTTCATTATTATAGTCAGTGATCAGCAGGGCTGTTTTTTAATCAAGTAGATGAAATTTTGAAAACGTTGAAAACGCTGATGCTGATATCTACACCTGACGTTTTTTTTTTTTTTACTTTCAACTAACTCAATGGCACTCATTATTGCTTGAATAGGGATATGAACTGCATGGGACATACATCAACAAAGTTAAGAAGTGATTTTTTTTTTTATTTTGATTTTGATTCTGCATTTAAAAAACAAACAACATGTCATATCACAAGCAACAAACATAACAAACAGGGCATAACACACTGCGACACAACATCACATCTACTGGGCCTTGCATGTTTCAGGGAGGTTCATGTTGAGGTTGACCAGGTTGGGTTTATCAGATGTTCTCTCCACCATGGACCTGACAATGATTCGAGTTGTGTTCATCATAGATTCATGGTAAACTACACAGCTATACACGACTCCATTTTTCTTCCACTGGTCATAGCTGAATAAAAGCTGGCCATAGATGGAGAAGTATCCATTATTTTCAACAAGGTTTGTGGTTTTGGATGCATAATCATTTGAGTCTGCTGCCATATCATTAACAAGCCAAGACACCACAACCTCCTTGGGGTAGAAGTCTTTCACATAGCAAGTCAGGGTCACCATTTTAGTTTGTTCTACTGGGTGCAGCAGAAAAACCTCTGGACGTGTGAGCACTCCTCCTGCAAGCACGAGAGAGCAATTAGGCCTTCTTACCACACATAACAATACTTATTATAGAATATTTCTTCTCCAAAATACATTGATACTGATGAAAACTATGATTACTCATAGACTTAAAAAAAGATCACATGAATGAAAATGTGTCAGGGGCTTTTAATGCGTAATTGCTTACCCTTTGCTTACCATTCTTTCTTTCAAAGCGTATCTTCTTTGGTTCCAACAAATCGTCATGCTCAACAACACAGTAGTAATCTATCCCCTTGCTCCACTCCTCATACAGGATGTCAACAGCAACACTGATTTTCTTTTGACCTCCCTGAGTGGTTTCATGCCTCCTGCCAATTAGACTTCTTCCTGTTTCATCCTGCCACTCAACAGACTGGATGGATGTCTGTTTTACAACAACTTCACAAACAAGTTCCGCTTTTTTGTTGAAGAACATCTCCTCAAGTGAGAGGGGTATGATATTCACATCAATTAACTGATCTGAGTTATCACATGGACCGGGTTCTGCTGAGAGAGGAATTATTGAGAATTTACTGAACTGTCATAGCTGTAGATCCATTGGAATTGCAATTACAGTTACAAAAAATGAATGTTTTACTCACTGTTGGTGTAAATCACAGATTCATTCACAGATCCACCTTGATTCTCAAACACACATGTAAAACTAGTTTCTCCATCCAGCCAAGCACTGTCATTAACCTTGAGATAGCTTGCTGTACTGAACAAATTTGCATTCTTGTTACTTTCAACAGGAGATGTCTTGATCTGAGATATTTCGTCACTGATTTCCTTTCCATTTCTCAGCCACTTGATCTTGTGCTGTTTTGGTGTAAAATCAATGGCAAAGCAGGAGAAGGAAGACGTCTTTTTGTTCTTCATCTCCTCAGGAGAGGAGGTGAACACATTAAGAGTTGGCAAGTGATATTCTGAAAAACAAACATATACACAAATATATGTATGCAGAAGCAGGGAATGATGTATATATATGCAGAAGCAGAGGGAAACAATGTGCTACAGTGTGGATTAAAAACAGATATGTAACTTTGTATGCCTTAACCGTGTGCACATACTGAGCTTGCCACTGCAAATGACTTCAACTATTTAATGAGTAGAGCTTCAGTGCTTGCTTCTGCATATACATTGACTGTACAGACAAGCTAACATAGACAGGTTTACGCCAACCGTGGACTGAACAGTTTTTTGAGCAGTGAATGTTCATTGAAAGAAAGTGAAAGTGCAGGCAGACAGAGATTAGAAACAGAAAGATTTACGCAAGTACATGGAAGCAGAACATAGTACCACAGTGTGTACACGCCAAGTGCAGAGGGCATATATGAGGAAGAAACAAAGGTGACTAAGCCAGCGATGAAGCCCCTCCATTAAAGCACTATTCACCCTACTGTATACCTGCCGCTGACTCAACACGTTATCATTTCTAGCAGAATATCCATAGATATGTAAGGCTATTTGAGTTTATCATAATTACAGTCGCATTATATGCAATTTATTATGCTGTCCGTTGTAGTTATTTTTCTGCTATTTCAGTGTGTCTTACAATGAACTAATCAGGCAATTTTGCTGGTATTGTTTTCTGAAACACTTGAATCAATTATTGCTTCATTTTATGCATATGCGACTGAACTAAGACATCGAAATTGCAGCAGGTTCTTCAGGGGCATAAATTCACTAAACCCTAATTATCTAATGTTATTTGCCCCCAGAACTTACAAGACTTACAGTGATTACATTCCTGGGGACAAAGTAGAGTAATGACTGATGACTGTTATTACGTGGTCAAGGTGATTATAATGTACGTAAGATGTATACATCTTTAGATTATTATTAATATATTATTATTATTATTGAGAAATCAAAACCTTCAATGGGTTCTGTATTTGTTACTATGCATTGTACTTTACTTTGCTTTTATACTTTACTTTGTCATGGTATAGTTTTCAATACCCCAAAAAACATTTGCAGCTTGTACATTTATATTTATATTTATATTCAGAAAAATATAACTTTAATTCACTTATTATGACTTATTTAGGCCTACTTGAAATTACTATGATAATAATGACAAAGACATTCAATGTTGCATGGCATTGTAATCCGATAGAGTAAGTATATAATATAACATAACATAACACCATTATAATATACTATAATAGAATATAATATAATTTGCATGAATCTTACTTGTTTCATTGCCCATAATTATGACTTCTTGGTTTCCTGTTGAATGTGCAGTAACACATTTAAAGGCTTTCTTTTCATCCCAGTCTGCTCTCCTTACTCGGATCTGACTGACGGATGTATATTTGCTGTTTTTCTCAACTGCAGGGTACTGAACAAAGTCGGTCAGGGCCGCGCCACTGTGATCGGCCCATGTGAAGGTCAGCGAGGCAGGTGTGAAGCCGGTGGCGAGGCAGCCGAGAGTGAGCATGTCCCCAGTCCCAGAACCACATTGTACCAGAGGGAACACAGTAGGCGCGGCTGGTGTGGCTGAGGGAAGGGGAAAAAAGTGTCATTAAGATATTGACATAAAAATTACATTCCACATAAGACTTTTTCTCTAAACAAAGAGAAACCCATTTTCGCCAAGATTTGTAGTGAAAGAAAGGAACACATTAACCTCCTGAAATTATATTATATGAGGTAGCTTTTGGTTATCAGTCAATATACTGTAGGTTAATTAGTTTTACTTCATAGATTCAACAGTATTCTTAAAAATAATAACACTTTTTGAAATGGTGTTTGGTGGAAGTTGTTAACTAAGTAATCACCAATTAGCTTTGCCTATTGCAGTCATATAACACATAGGAGCATTAAACACATTAAATAACAGCAGGAACATTCAATTATTACGAATGCCTATTGCTTTTGTTTCAATTCACTGATTGTTTAAGTTGAAGATTCTTACCTGATGAAACAGTTACTGTTGTACCCTTGCCCCAGTAGTCAAAAGCAGCATAACACGGTGCTAAATCTACTTAGCGGTTAGTATAGAAAGGCTAAATCTACTCAATGGCTAGTATAAAAAGTCTATGCCTTTACATTTAATTAACAGTATCAGTATAAAATCCACTTGAATGACCAAAGACTTTTGCCTCACATTTTTTCCTACTGAGAGTTTTTTAAACGTTCCGCATATTTGAAACACTTTTAACTTTGAATAGCGGATATTTTAATTGACATTTGACACGTTGAGAAATTGTATCTCATCTTATGTCATAAAAACATAACATTTTCTGAACCGTCACCTACTGTAAATCATGTTTAAACTCTTACCTGATGTCACAGTTACCATAGTGCCTTTTCCCCAGTAGTCAAAAGCCCAGTAGTCACAGTAAAGAGAATCAATTCACACTGCTCACAAAAACTATCACCCCAATTCCCTCATGTTACAGTTTGATCAGGTTTGCATCAGTAAAATGTTAAAATCAAACTAACATGCTCTGCATCTGTTGATAGTCCGATATCCACAATTCACACTTTGAACAGATTATTTGATAGATTACACATTACTGTTTGTTGTTTTATCACTTTCCACAGTTGTGACTATGTGAAAATAATAAAATATCTCTGACTCAAATTAGAAATGATAATATTACATACCTGAGGTGACAGTGACCATAGTGCCTTTTCCCCAGTAGTCAAAAGCATCGTCACAGTCTGACAAATTAAAAACTACCGCGTACAAAAACCTGTGCCCACAAACCTACTCATTTAATGGTAGGTATTTCACGGCATTCTTACAAATACATTTTCTTTGGCTTTTGCGAGTTTGGATGAACAAGATGAAATGATACATGGTTTGAGTTCAGTGATTATAATTGATAAATCACTTACTTTGGCTCTTGTCCTCTCTCCTGTCCTCCTGAGTTATTTCAACATGTTGTACATCTCAATGAAGAACCTCATATCACAACTGAAATTTCTAAAATATGTGCCGACACTATTTAAAGAAAGAGAAATTCTGACGACTGGTTTACCTGATGAAACTGTAACCATCGTGTCTTTCCCCCAGTGATCAAAAGTAACAGTGTAACATTCTGATGGCATCTGAAGTCCAAATACATTACTGCTAAATAATGACATTATTTCAGTTTGAATGTGAAAACAAAACAAAAATCCTTTTTTACCTGTTGTAACAGTCACTGTTGTGCCTTTACCCCAATAGTCAAAGTAACTGTAGTAGTAGTAGCACAGTGATTGGTTTGAATGGCACTTTAGTGCAAAAAATATTTTTCCATTTGAGTTTTGTAATCTATTATGGATATTGTGTATACAATACACAATATCCCTAATATTTGCCCTGATCTCCCTCTGTTGTGTGCTGTAGATTGCACCCCAGTTGAAGGAAAATGTGCAATATATGTCGACATTATGTCAAGTATATAAATTTAAAGAACATAGAATTTTCTTGTCAAAATCATTAGATTATTACTTACCAGAAGTCACTGTGACTTTTGTCCCTTTCCCCCAGTAGTCGAAATAGTTATCACAGTGATATATTGTGATCTGCTACTAATACAAATACCAAAACTAGTTTAAACCAAGAAAGGCGTACAAGTTTCACTGACTAAGTATGCTGCTTATTAACCATATCCCTTGAGTCACTTTTGTTTCTTCCTCATATATGCCCTCTGCGCTTGGTACACACTATGGTAAGGGATTTCCTGTCACCTTGGTTAAGAGTTGGTGAAAACTTCTTCTTTTTCAGATAGTGTTTCATGTGAGCTCCACTGCCTGCAGTAGAAAGCTCACACAACCAAATACCTCAGGATAAAAGATAAATTACAATGATACATGTTTATTATAGTATTAATTCATGTGACTGACCCCAGATCAAATTAATAAATAATAATACATATATAACTAGAAAAGGTTACATTTTCTGAGGAAGATTTCTGTGCTTGCTAATGGCTGAAAAGGTAAAAAGAATTCACTTGAAAGATTTCCAATATTCAAAGTATTCTAAAATGTTTTTTTTCTAGTTGCTAAGGTGTTACTAGGTAGTTGCTAAGGTGTTACTAGGTGGTTGCTAAGGTGTACTAGGTGGCTTCCAGGGTGTACTGGGTGGTTGCTTAGGTGTACTAGGTGGTTGCTAAGGTGTACTAGGTGGCTTCTAGGGTGTACTGGGTGTAAATATTGATGACCATTCTGATTAAGAATTATAAGATATATTGATATTTGTTTACTTTTCCGGTAGATATGTGGTTTTCATCATTTTACTTGTCCAGTAGGTGAACAAAAATTCAGAATTCAGGAAATATTCTTCACTATTCATCGCTTGCATTTGTTCACTGTTACAAGCATAGAATTTATCTGCACATTTTTTTCACTTTTGTGTTCCCTTGTTACTTTTTGGGGCCATAAAAAAAGTCACTCTAAGTGTGAGGCAGATTGGATAATGCAATACCAAGAAAGGCCTTGTCAAAGATCAGCCTGTGTTTTCCCTTTCTACAAGTCCAGGGTTTACACTGGGTAGAACCTAACACAGCCTAACTCTCTCTCATTTTGTTTAGTGACAACAAGATAAGCCTGTGGGATTTTCATATTGTATGGTGCTTACAACACAATAATTTTATCTGAATAAAATCCACCCACCCCGACTCAGTAAACACTTATCACTCATTATGTGGTCCAGTTCAATATTGCACTGTTAAGATATCGCTTTGAGTCTTCACTGTATCACTACTCAATGAAGATATGTGGTAGCAGCCGGCCTCCATTGCATCCCAGTAGGGAAATCTCTGGTACAGAGAGCAACAAGGTGCTTGGAAGACCAGTATGAAGAGAGAGAACACAGATGAGACGTTCTATTATTTAGATGCACAGGACAACACTTTCCAAGAAGTACCATGCTTTGGATAATTGTCATTATATCACTGGACAAGCAAGTGTAACATGAAAATATCAAAGACTTACTGTATAAGCACCCTAATCTCAACCTGTCTAATCAAATGTTTGGATGAAATAGCATTCAACAGCAAAGACTTATTGGACCAAAGTCAAACTATGTGACATAAACTGTCAAAAAGCTAGCGTGCAGTGTAATTGTACAGTATAATTTGCAGTTTCCATACTTAGATACCGTTAGATGCACAACAGGGGTCAAAAATGACCCCTTGAGTGTTTCTTTTGCTATATCTTTGTGATCAACCAATCAAATTATTTATTATTCCAGGTATTCTTTAAATATATTCTTTGTGATGTTCACAAGTCATTGATTGATGTTTAATTTTCCGATTTGTTTTTTAAACAAAATGCATTTTTGTATTTCTACCCCAAGTTTACACAACAGGGGTCAAAAGATGACCCCCATTCATTCCCTATGGAATTTGATAGAAACCTTTGATCCTTGTCAAAAAAGAATTGTCAGGAATATATTTACTGAGGACACCACAAACATTTTAACATTTTCACCTCTCTGGCATACTGCCTGACACGTCTAACATGTAAGTTTTATTTTACAAAGGTTTTTACCTCAGAAAAGATTTGATATCAAGAGACAGATCATGTTATGTAACATTTACACATCCAGTACAATACAGCACTACAACTGGCTGAGCATCATGTGGGGGCTCTTCAGTAGAACAACTATGGTCAGATGTGCCATAGAAGGGCAAGGCTGTCACCTTATTGGGGGAGTGACTGGTGAAAGATGGCTCTTCATCAATGAGCTGGCCGAAGAGCGGATCACGCCACATTTGCAGAGGCTTTTGGAAAGCTCTCCCACCCTAAGACACCACATTGTAATGGCAGTAGGAAGATGTGGGCTGACAAGTAAAAACCCAGCCACCGCCTCGCTGCAGGACCAAGCCAGGGAGGGCCAGGTGATGAGGAAGAGGTGCCAGATTTCCGCACATGTGAAGCATCACAAGATCAGCAGCTGCTGTTCACAGTGCAACACACCTGTGTGCAAGGATCAGAGTGACAAACCTGTCATTGTGATTTGTCACAAATGGATGGACTGACACGGGCAAAAAAGCACCACACACTCAATTTTGACATCTTGTTGACAGTGAACAGTATTTTCATACTGATATATTTACTGTTTGAATTTTATTGTTGATTGTTTCTACACAAACACTCATTCCTTCCACAGTCTAATGATAATCACTGTGCTGGAGGGTTTGGGTATGGGAGCTGACAACAACCCAGATACTCCACTGTCCAGGCATTGAAACACACAGACACTCAATAACAAAACAATTACACATGATTAATATCATAATCTAGAATGAGGTATTATGGAGTTATTGAGATGGAGTATTATGGCTGTAGCATGGAGGCAAATGACTGTTGTAAGTAGGAGTAATACATATAGATTAGGTCAAAGGGTTGTTAATAACACATAATTTTCATGTTTTCATGTCTTGGGAGAAAAATTGAGTTAAATGTGTAACATAATATGCCTTCCTTCATAAGAATCCCATTTAGATGTTTAGAACAGTTTTTGACATTTTAAGGGGTTCGAGTAAGTTGTGCATCGAAGAGTTAAAAAACTGTCAAAACAGAAGTAAAATAAAAAAATAGACACAAAATACTGTTGTGTCTGTGTTGCTACTATGACATAAATAAATCCTTTATTTGTGTTAAAGCAAATGTACAAATTCAGTGAGACATAGTCTTTCCCGCCTGCTTTTGTTTAAGAAATCAATTTTCAGTGTCAGAGCCTGTGGCTGTTGCCTTTGTTACATACGTTTCAGTCAGAGGTTTTGGCTTGTTATCATGAAGCGGAAGCACCTGGTGAAGGCTTCCTGTTTTCAGTTTCCTGTCTGTTACAGAAATATTAACCAGTAAGGATGTCCACATGTCCAAAGCGAATATTTCATTTCTATCTTGATACTTCCTATTGTAATTTTTCAACAACTCATGTAACTCAACAATACATTTATGACAAGGCATTGGCATCGTACTAATATATGTCTTAATGTAGTAATATGTTAGCTATAGCACCATGCTACAGTACTTAAAATTAAGAGTAACTATTGTCCACTTTAGCTTTTGCTGCTTCTCATGAGGTGGTTTATCAACTGTGATTTGTTTGACTACCATATAGCTGTTTGTCGTCTAACACTGCTGCATGGACTTTTCTTCTTCAATACTAGTCTCAACGTAGAATTGTTCATCAATGTTCCTCTGAGATGTCATATTTTTAAGCATGGAATGCTTGTAAAATTCAAGGTTAAGCAATTTAACATGCTATTATGCCATTAAATGATCAATTCCCTGTATCATAATTTTGAGGAATGACCTGACCTTATGAACGTATTCACTCAATGAGACACAGAGGCTTTTTAGAGTAATAAATCTGTATGAAATAATGAAATGTCCATGTTCCATTATTGTTCCACAATACTTGGTAGTTTTGTGATCAACTCCCCTTTTAAATCACCTCTTTGTTGCTATTGTCAGGTGAAAATCTTAATTCTGACCAAATTTTGTTTATTTTTATGTTTTGAAAGATTGCACGGTCCTCTGTGATTTGAGTAAATCTTATTCTTTATTTTTGCAGCACACTGTGTAGGTTCAGAAGTCTAGTAGCTTGAGGGAAGCATTGTAAGTTGCTCACTTGTTTTCAGTACCAGCACAATTTTTTTCCCCTCACACTGATCCCTCACATTGTAGTGGAGATAGGCTATGTCATATCACTGTGGCTGATATGCTGCACTGTGATACAACCCTATACAAAAGCCCCACCCTGTGCATTGACTGTCATGCATGGAAAACAACAAGGCACAAATGCTTTTACCTCATATTATCAAGAATAAACATCTATATGTTTCTGTGCTGCATTCTAAAATTCTGTTCTGTGCAAGATTTACTTATAATGAAGCATGGCAGAAAGAAAGTACACATATTCTTTACTGTAATTAAATATCTTTTATGTATATCTTCTATCTATCTATGTATACTTGTTGAGTATTTCTGATGTCAGTAATTTTTGTTTTGTTTAAAGTAATAATCGACATTTTCATATAAATATAAATCTGTTTTACTACTCTGAATGGCTGACTGATACACTACACAAGAGTTATTTAACCTAAGACCAGTTCATGAAAGCTTTTACATTACATCTGGTGTCAGCAGGGGTTAAAGTGGGCCGGAACGATCCGGAACGGTGTTCCGCCACCTTCGATTAATAAGTAAATAAGTCTGATTGGCAGTTTCATACATAATAATGTCAAGTGAGTTTATTTTTCATGTGCTGCAGCCTGGCGATCCTTCCAGCTGATGCCATTGAGATACTCACTCAACATATCAGAAAGTAATGTCACCCCACGGCCCCGCCCCCACACTCAACATCCTTTTTCTCATCCCTTCCGGGTTCATGCGTGCAGATGCCGATAAACTTGCGGCCGCAGCACTTATCGTGAGCATCTAGCTAGCTACTGAAGGGGAGCGAGCGGAAACAGAGTTGCTTTTTTCTGAAGTGGTAGGTAATTTCAAATGCAACGTTTCAAACTGAGCTCAACAAATATCACCAAACACACAAGCTGTTTTCTGTGCAACCTGGCTATCTGTTCAGCTAGATGACAGAGTATTTTCAAAGATAAGGACTGCTCAGCAAATTACATTTGATAAACTGGAAGAAATTTAAAGCTTGCACAGTGGCTGTTGACATGATGTGTTGTTGAAGTTATCTGGTTCATTCATATTGTCAAATGTCTTTGACAAGAAAT